>ML835386.1:78617-89968 GCA_009831015.1 Picea engelmannii | reverse complement strand
TATATATATATATATATATATATATATATATATATATATATATATATATATATATATATATATATATATATATATATTAAGGCATTAAATGGTATCTTTGATGCGCAAATCCTCATTTCATCACTCAGATGCACTCAGGCACAAGGGAAAGCCCCCAACCCCCCACCAGGCGAAGGCGTTCGACCAAGGGGGAGAAGAGAGGGACAATCGTTTATCGGTCATTCCCAACACTTGTTGCTTAACTCCATCATATCTCAAGTCATAGAAAAAAATTATATGGCAATTTTTCCCACTGTATCAGCAACACTTTTTTACCTTACAAACTATGCTACTCCATCTGATCCTAGTGATTCTCCCCTTCCAAATCCTCCTCAAAACCATGCACCTCCCCATAATGTTGGAAATATCTAGTGTAATCACAGGGCGCGAATAAGTATGGATGGTATCGAGGAGGGGTACACAGGGAATAGTCTCCGGTAGGGCCTGCATTTGAGGGGAGGTAGATATTTATAGTGAATATTTTGGCTGGAACGTGGTCCAACGGATGAAACATAGTTTGAGGTGGCGTGGTCCAACGGACGAATAACAAATATCTTTAGGGATAGGCGTTCCCACCGGCACAGGATGGCACCAGCAAGGGGGAAACTAATATAGCCTCACTTGTTATTTCCGTCTAATAGAATCTCCTTTTTTAGAGGTCCAATACACAATACTCTATACTCTCTTACCTCTAGCTCTAGCTCTCGTCACCGTACATATTTCCCATGCTTTCTTGGAGTAGAGAGATATTGATTAAATTGATTGATCGATACTGAATGTCTTCTGATGAGGCTAGTCGTTCAGTGCGGCCAAAGGGGTACTTATTAATCTTCTGAAAGGGGTGTCGGATTAACACGACCCAAGACAAAGGATAAGGAAGGTCACGATACCCGTTCAATCCACATTCAATTCTCTTTATGGTCAATTCAATTCTCTTTATGGTCAATCCACAGTCCCGCATTCAGTTCATTTTGCAACACCAGTGTAAGTTCTTTCCCCAAGGCCTGCTTGATTCATGTTCATAGAAACGTCTCCCGATGAAGAGTTCATATAGTTGAAATAAATCGTAAGCCTAGAGAATAAACTAATGAAATTACACAAAATCTAGAGGATTGTCACTTACTTCAACAATGGGAACCATATGTACCAACACATGGCCGACGAGTCCCATGAACCTCGACAAACGTTCACCATTGCATCTCATTATACACCACCTTCAATACTGCATGAGATACGAGGCCCATGAACCTTGACAAATGTTCACTGCTGCATCCTGGTTTCTGTAGCGGTATACAATCTAAACATGGCACTCCTACACATTGACAATCATGCATATGCATTTTCCAACTATTAGACCATGGATTTATCTAATTTATCAGTGTCAGTCCCACCTAGGCCCTACCACTAGCCAACATTAAATACATTTTAGGAAGCCTTGGGTTCTGGTGACGTTGGAAGACATGGGTTAACACCTGGCTTCTTCTCTTTTCACTTCAATTATACTGCTATATTGGAGTTTGACAACTAGCATAACTAAAGCACAAATTTAGTGTTTGATTGCTTTACAGGTTTGATCGAACTTTTCATGCCCAGTTCAGATCTGAATATAGTGATGATTTTGGAGCTTTAAGATTTCAAATTAGTAGAACCTATACAAGTGACAGGGATTATGGTGTGATAATTTGTTCTGGTGTTGCAGGATATTCCGGCCGAACAAAGAGGAGATGCAGTAAACAACATGGTGTACGAAAGAATCTAGAGATTTCGAGATCTTGTACATGGTTGTGTAAGCGTAGTCAATGATCTCCAGAATAAAATGGCAGAATTGCAATCCTGAATTCCTTCCACACAATACGATGTTGATCCTATGGAGCTATGGGAGCCATTCTGGAAAGTTTTCACTGCTTAGGTTTGTTTGATCTGATTTCTGTCCCGAAAGTTGCAAGGACAATTTTTCCAATTATGTTCAATTTATACATATATATTCTATTTAATATTAGGTTGAATTGAATACATTTTTCTCCAATACATTGTAGTGTATTGAAGATTAAGCTGAATTGAATAAGTTTGTTTGCAATGTGCTTTGTATTACTAGGTTAAGTTTAACATGAATATGGATTTTTTATTTTATATTCATTGATGTTTTATTTATTAAATTACTTTGTAATATAAATGAATGGAGTTCGTACAATAATATAATGATCAAATTAATTTATTAAATTATTTGTAATATAAATGAACTTTGATGTGAAAAGTTACAAGTTCATAGAATTCTTCATGATAATTTACTTTCTTGCAGGTTTTGAGCCATGTTTTCTTTTCATTTCATGGAGGCTTCATCTATGCAAGGTTCATCCATATTTCATATTCTTCATAGAGGCTTCAAAAGTTACGTTTTGTTTTAGGAGAGAAAAAAATCATCCAAGTGTCGAACTGACCTATATTTTCCCACCACCTCAAAAAGCTTCATCAAATTAAAAGAATTTATGTATGTGTGTATTAAATTTCTTTCACAATTTCAAATTCATAAATTAATTAAGCTATTTTATTTATTTAAATTCTCATTTCTCATTATCTTATGATTTTTAGAAAGATGTTATTCTGAGCGACACGATCACGACAATAGTTAGCAGTGTCTTACAGGGAATGGGAATTGGGCACATGGTTACACCAAGATTTGTTGTGGTTGCAAACATCTTAGAGAGATTTGAAGATGTTGGTGAGAACAAAAATGAGTGCCTGAATCTTCTCAAGGAAATGTTTTTTTTGGCCAAATTGGTTAAGAAGTTTCAAGAACACCCTGATTTGAAGGAAACTGAAGGAATAAACAATGTAATCAAAGAAGCAACCGAAATGATAGTGGAATGCTTATTCCTATGATGTACTCAAATGGGCTCTTCAAAATTTTCCAAGTAAACATCGAACCTCTCATCTTTTTTGTTTAACGATGTAATTGCTTATTCACGTGTTTATACTATATAGCAAAGGCCTCTTATGCATAACATGTGGATGAAGGCCCAGGTTTAGTAAGGAATTTCATTGTTTGATTATATATTTTGGGTAGTGTCAATAAACAAGGAGGAGATGTCTAAATTTAAAGAAAAGTTAAGGGACCTGGGTATTCATCTTTATGGTGTTAATGCACCTAAGAAGTCATGACTTTCCCAAATATATCTGTAACATGCAGGTGAATATATTCTCAAATTAATGTTGTTACTGATATGGTTTAATTGTTAATTAGCATGAGGATATCTGGAGACTAGAACACTAAAGCGAATATATTGGCATATGTATGTTACCTTGTTAATTAATATAAATGTGGATGTGATGTTTAATATTGTGGAAACAGTTGGAATTGACGAGGCAACGAAAGAAGTTATTGAACTTTTGGAATGGGGTAGTGAGAAAAATGTGGTGGTAGTTATTTTGCTTGGGATAGATGGAATAGGTAAGACTACCCTTGGAGATGTTGTCTTTTCACTAGCTAAGTTTGAAGGATGTGAATACTCATTGTGAAATGGATGGTGCAAAGATCCATTTCTTGATGGTGAATAATTATACATGATGTCATGTTTACAGTGGGTCAGCAAAAGGCCGAGAGAACGAGACTCAAATTAAAGACTGCAAATCAAATTGGCGATCTTTTAAATAGGAAGGAAGAGAAGGTATCAAATCTTTGACCTTCACAACAAATATACAATTTTGTTTCATATAATGATTTTCTTGACTGTGATTCTCATGATTGACTTATTATACTTTATAATGGCATGCATGATCTTCAAAACATCACAAGAATATCCTTCAATGAAAATAAAGATCCATGTACCATATCTCCATCAAAACTAGAATCAATGTATAAGTCATTGAAAATTATTGTCCTAGGAAACTTAATAAAAGTGGATGGTCAATGCAAAAATGTATTTGAAAACTTGGTTTGTTTCCAAGGAGGAATCTTCCATCCTTTGTTTCATATGTCAAAGGAGATAAGATACTTTAAGTATGAACCTGAAGAGTTTCCTATCCCCGAGGCAAGTCCCCGTCACATATTTGAATTCTCATGTTTTTTATTTATTTATTTTAAATTGGTAAATTTAATTGTATTATGGTTGTGATATATTAGTGTCATAATTTGCAGATGACATCCACCATCCACTCTAATATCCATGGAATTTGATGAAATTTTATATGACATCCACCATCCACTCTAAGATCCATGGAGTTTGATGAAAGGTTACATTCTGGTGTTTCTCAAATCTCTTTCATGTTTTTTCAACCACTTGAAAAATTGAAAATATTTAAATTGGTCAAATTGACAAAGTTGAAAACATTACCTAAAGAATTAGGTGATCATTGATGTGGTTTCCAAAGATGTTTTCAAATATTCAATATTTACAAGTGTTGAGATTGGATTATTGTTTGAGTTTGAAGGAGTTGGCAGCTAATTTTGGATCACTGCAATCTCTGCAAGAGCTTAATTTGTATGGTTTCATGAGCTTGGAGAAGCTATGAGAAGATTTTGGGAAGATTTTGGATTATTGAATTCTATTAAAAAAATTAATTTGCAAGGTTGCATTGATCTCAAAGAACTTCCTCATAATTTTGAGGAACTCTCATAGTTAAATTTATTGACTATATCCTCTTCAAATGAAAAGGATACAACTTCAAAGCATGTTTTCCTCACCATGTTTTCCTCGCCAATTGGCATACATGTAATATTGGTGTTTCCATTTGTGATAAGCACTAACAACATAACACTAACATCTGTTGGTTGTGCCATTTGTAATATTTCACTCATAAACTCATCATTCTACATAGTTACCAAGTCTGATATCATAGGTTAGGTGGTGGCTCCATGTAGTCGCCTTAACTTGTGCACGGGTGTTGGCACTTCATGGCATAATTTGTAGGTTCATGGACATGGCATAATCTATAGATTCATGGAAAGTGGCACAGATGGAAAGTACTCCACAAATAATAATTGAACCAAGCAGCCAAGTGGCAGTTGAGAGTATTATTTTAGTAGGATCGCGGCCAAAGAATGAAGCACATAACCGATTTGTTTACCCAAAGAAATGCAATTTCTGGTTACTACATATAATCTTATGAAATAGAAATTTACTAGCTACTGGTTCGATTTCCTGCAACGTATGCTGGTTCAAAATGCATGGAGTTAGCTTCCCAACCATCCTTTAGACACCACATCAAGTACATTAGAAGGCTATGAGATTGTCATGGTCTTTGAACCTAGGCTTGACATGAATGTTGGATGAACCATGGTATGTGTGCCTTTGATTTCACATCACCATCTTGGACATTTTAAACATTATGACTTTCTTATTTAGATCTTCATGTTTCTCTTTACAAGTTGTCTTGTCTTGCAATGTTATTTGACTTTCACATCACCACCTTGAACATTTTAAACATTATGATTTCTTTATTCAAATCTTCATGTTTCTCTTTAGAAGTTTTCTTGTATTATAATGTTCTTTGACTCTGATTGGAGACCTGTCGTTAGTCCAAACTGCAAATAAACACAGCTTCAGGCCTTGTAATATCAAGTGTGTTTTCAAAGATGTATTAAAAAATTGGAAACAAATTCTTGCTAACATGGTGTGGATGGGATTTGGAAAAGTAATTTAAATTAAGCCATCTCCCTTCGGGGATTCACATTATAACAGATATTTTACAAAACATTTCCATGTTTATTATGAAAGCACCAATCATGTTATTTCAACATCACTGGCTTCAATCACAATTTATTGGAGTATCTCATGTTTAACTTGTTAATGTTCATTTTTAGTACCTTAAGGGATGCTTGCAGTCATTTATTTTAGGCTGATGCAGATTATTTATGATCACCAAGTTGTTTTTCTCCTCTAAAAAGATTTGTTCCTCGTCTAAGCTTCCGACAAAAAATACGCAATAGAGTAATTTTTGGTTGAATTGCACAAACTTGTAGTGGACCATAACAGAAGAAGAAAAATAAAAATGATAACCAAAATCCTCTTCCTCGAATGGGCGCTCCACACCCACTTCTCTCACGAGTTGTGATTCGACGCCTTCTACAATTGGGGTGAGGAGCCAAAGCAAGATGCGGGTGACATGTGAGGAAAAAATGGCCCGTTCCTTACAAGGACATTATGTCCAACATCAAACAAGGGTATTTGGAGAAAAAATCATCCTTTAACAAATCCACCTCAACAAAGTCCAAACGTCGTTCGCTGGGGAGTTTTGAAGCAAGTGACCTGGTGGACTTTGGGCCAAAGACATTGAGGAAAATCTCAGAAGGTACCATAGAACTCATAAGTAAAGAGAAGCGAAGTTCAAAGAGGGAGAAAAATGATCCAAAGCCCAATCTTCACCCATCTATAAGTGTTTTATTTATCCCTCATCTCGTTGGGGGTGGGGCTTATCCGTATTACTGTTGGTTAGATTTAGCAATATAACTAACACATGTTTTACTGCTCTCTTTGATGGGAGTTGCAATAAGCATTCATTTCATACTTGTTGGTACATGCTTTACACATGAGTCTCATTGATCTATTTTGATTATTTGTGGACGTTAAAACAAATTCAATTTTAATTTTGATTCTCTTTATCTGACCAAATTAGAGAGAATATGTTGTGGAGAACATCATTTCACAATATGTCTGAAGTTGTGCAGATCTAATTATGTATTCATTTTTCTCACTTGTTTTAGCAAAGCCCTGGTTTGGACTGAAAATTATGATTGTTTAGTTTAGGGTTCTGAAAATTGTTGGTGTATCTACACCTTTATGTTTTAAGTTTACTTAGGTTCAGGGCTCCTGGGTTGTTAGTAGGGCTCATGGGTCCAGATATATTTCCCCTATTATTATTGTAATATAGGTGGGGAAATCTCCTTGCACCTGACTGTGATATGGCCACTAGTGTAACGACATCCACTCACTATGTTCTAGACTCCCCTCCCCCAACACTATCGATTCGTCAATCAATCTGTCCTACTAATCCACTCGAACTCATTCAACTCTACTTGTTTCCTTCCCGCCTCCATTACTCGCTTACATTAAATATAGAAATAAAGTTGTGAAATGTTGAATTCTAAGATGACTAAGCTGTCAAATGTGTACGATTTGGTAGAGAGGTAAAAGAAAGTAAGAAACATTTAAATGTCATATCCTAGCAATGCATTCTGAATTCCTAAAAGTATCTGTGTTTTCTTATTAAGAGTACAATCTATGAATTCTAATGTGTGTCCCACTAACGTAAGTAATATACTAGCATCCTATAGTATCCATTAGCTTTGAACATGCACTAAGTTCCAAGTGAAAGCCAGTATACGACTTAGAGTGGAAGCGTAATAGAAGCCTAATCATCATTCGGGTCTAATCATGTCCCCTAAGTTCTTGACAAGCAAATTCTGCTCAACTAATATTCTGCTCAAGTAGGGACTATGTTGCCACGCAACACTTGTTGTAAATGATTCTTTTTAATTTGTTGGGTTTCATTTATTTATTATGTATATATATTTTTGTATGTATATGCTTTCTCATATGCTTAATTAGTTTATTGTGTATGTTTCCTTTTAATTAATTGGGATTCATTGACTTATTAGGTATATTTTTAGTTTGATGTATATACTTTTTCTTTTAATTCTTATATATATATATAGACAGAGAGAGAGAGAGAGAGAGAGAGAGAGAGAGAGAGAGAGAGAGAGAGATGCTTCACCTTCTTTTCATCCTTGATATATTCATAATCAAAGCACTTATCTAGGACTCTAATTCAATCCAACAGCTCTTCAACATCCAAGTTGCCTTCATACATTGGGATTTCCATTTTTTCTTTGGCTTCCATTCTCGCAACAGCTTTCAAAAAGCATTCCTCTGCTACTTCTTCTACTTCCATCTCTTCACTCTCAACTTGGTTGACATCACCAGCACCAGGTTCTCTTCTTTGCACTATCTCCATGGAATCTAATCTTGCACGAAGTTGCCTCATTTCTTCTTCCATGGCTAGATTTTCTATAGGTCCATCCCTACGTATTATTGGTGGCATGGTTCCAAGTTGTCTTCTTCTCTTACAAAGCTTAATTATGGATTTGATACCACTTGATGCAGACCCCCTCCCTTAACCGGGGTCCGCACAACCTCCCGGTCTAGGATCGTTCTAGTTGGAAGATGAAATTAGCTCACAGACTCCCTCTGAGCCCAAAATCTTAACGCACAAGTCCTTAACAACCTCTTCCTGAATGAAATTTTTCGTTCTCGGGAGTCCCTGAGCGCTTACAAATCCTCCCCGGAGACCGAGGGCCAAAATAATGGGCCAAAGCTTCAAACCATGAAAGTTTTAGGACTTGGGGACTTTCGGTTCCTCTTATCTCTTAATACAGATTCCCCGAACTACCGAACACTAGGCGGCCAGATCGATGATCCACAATGATCTTTGAGATCGACGACCCAGATTATATATTTTGGACTTCAGCAATTTTCGATCGCACCAACACACATAATACTCGTGAATTGTCGATCGCCGAAAAGTTCTTTCACCGAGTCTCAGATCGACGGTCCAAAATCTTCGATCAAATGGACGGTCCAGATCAATTCCCTTCAGGCTTCGTCGATTTTATTTGGTCTTCAAACAACACGACACTTTATATCTCCCAACGATGAAACGTCGAACAAGTTCTCCTACCTCCACATGTCCCCTCCTAGATCGACGACTAGTATGCCTTTCGGGACTTCATTGATTTTCTCCTTGTCTGCACAACGTTTTGATTTCGTCGAAGTGTTGAGTTCCCAGACTGTGGGATCTTGCACCATGCATCCTCTCCAATGGGCGGTTGGGATTAACTATGGGGCTTCAGGCCTCCGTGATTCTCCAAAACACCACACTACGTTTTCTCTAGAGCGTCGGACCTTCGGATCTACTGCCACATACCCTTCCTGAAATCAATGGTCCAGATATACTCTAGAATTTGAGACTCTGGAGAGATCTACCTCCTCTTCCCACTATTCTCTCAGAGTATCTATCCTCTGGACTGCCTAATTTGATGACGCGTGTCCTTCACAATGGACGACCTTGATGAACTTCAGCCTTCAGGACTTCGGGAGTCCTCCACTCCTACTTCCTCCGAAATGATAATTTGCCAGAGTACACGATCTTCTGACACGTGTCCTCAAATTTTGGACGGCCATGATTCACTTCGGCCTTCAGGACTTCAGGGGTCCCAATTTCTCCACACACCAAATTCTTTGAATGCTCAAAGCCTTAAGGACTTTGCCGATTAAACCGTGTGCATCTCCTCATGATTCGATGATTTCCCATGCTCCTACAAACTCCCAAATGGATCTTGACCATAGATCTTGATCCTCGATAATTCCTCCTTTTAAACTTGCTTTACGACTTCTCCGAAAATGCAAAGTCTTAGAGACTAGCAGGGTTTAAACCCCATGCTAATTCTCTAGATTGGAGTGTGACAAAAGACCCTGGATCGTCCCGATCAAATCTCCATCGTCCAACTTTTAAACAACGAATCTTCCCCTCCTTGAAGATTCTAACTGCTATATTTCTTGAGCTTTGTCTGCCCGAGATAAATAGAATCTTTGGTGCCCTCCTGTGTGCTCCTCCGATACTTTAAATCTCTGGACTTAGAAATTTTCCAAGTCCCTCATATGGAAATTTTATACTCACTACCTCTTCTGATATTTGTTCCTCTGCGTTTTATAGACCTCTGGTGCACTCCTTGTGTCCCTGAAACTTCTGATGAATTTAATACTTAGAGATTTCTGAGAAACCTTTATACTTAGATATTTTTGAAGAAGCTATCGTCACGTACTCCCTACGTTCATCTCCTTTGAAACTTATTCAACACTTAAAGAAAGTGGTGTTGAATGGAAGGGTGGTGGTACAAGAGACCTAACAATGAATGAAGTAGCTTATATACATATTTATAATATTTTTATTAGTACAAAAATGTATTCAACCAAAACAATATAACAAATTTCACATTTAAACAAGATTCAATTTGACATGGTTTATCACCATATGATATCGCAACCTATAGAAACACAACAACATTATATTTGAGGATGACAGAGAATAAATAAATCATTATGGTGAATTTATCAAAGGTGACACATACCTATGTATGTGGTACCCCAAATGTGCAAGCTACCTCTATTCCTCTATTGTTACATCAGTGGTGGAAACTAGCACTAATGCATCCACCAACATTGAGGGTTTGCTATCCAAGCGTAGAAACTATAAACATCATATAATAAGATATGGGAACACAATATATATATATATATATATAATCAATGAAGAACATAGAGATGGTCAAGATACTAACCTTCTCCATAAAGGTCTCATGTCCACTGACCTCCATTGATCCATAACAAATCTACCTACAACTTGAGAATCTATGAGGTTCATATGAACACCTAATATATTCATGTTCTCTCTCATGACTACACTCTATCATAGGGATTGAAAGTCCATCCCCTCTCCCAACGCCACCTGTAGGTACCTCCTACTAAGACAATGTTACAAAACTTCCAAGTTGCACCAGGATCCTAGTCAAGGTGGATATGGATAACTGTGTCTAGGTGATATCTTTTGCGATGAGAGGATGTTGAGCACGGGGGTTAGGCCTTCGTCTAAGAGGATGAGGACCTAGCATTGGGTCATGCCTCACGTTTTCTCTGTCTTACGCACCCATGAACCACCCCCTAGAATTCACCAATATCAAAGTAGTTGACATTCTGACCCAACACAAACTCAACCCATAATTTCCTAAGGAATTATAGAGGCATGTCTTATTATTGCAGGGAGGTTTTTCAAATACCATAAACTACCTATCGATCCAATTATCCTTAAATTTTTGGTGGGTGCACCAATCCATACAAATCCATCTCTTTGTGACTGGTGGTTGTAATCTAGTGCTAGGATCAATGAACAATGACATCAATTCTTGTTTTGTGATGTTCAAGTCTCTCACTTGGTTTGTGTCTATGTCAGTCCTATAATATTCAAACATCATAGCCTTGTAATCATAAATATTGGTTAATTTCCCTTGGGCACTTGCAATGGATGATACAATGGTGTCCAAGGAAGCAACTAATGGCAATCGGGTGGCTCTCTAGTAATTTGTAAGTCTTTAACAATATACCTAAGGCATCTCAAGCCTTCATCAATTTTTGTATTTACATGTGTTGGTTGTGGGTTGGGGTTTGGTGTGCCTTTTTGTGGTTGTCTCGAGTTTTGGTTTTTGTCAGGTTCCTTGTTAATTATTGTGTTGCAATTTAATAATGAAATATATATATATATAT
>ML835386.1:16560-38200 GCA_009831015.1 Picea engelmannii | reverse complement strand
GGCAATTTACTATTTTTAGCAGGTTTTAACTTTCGGGGCCATTTTGAGGGCCTAAATGAAGGTTTTTTGAGATAGAGATTCTCAATGATATCCAAAGGCATGATTGAGCCCCTAAAATGAATCTCCTTGATGATACCTTTCCAACGAGCTATCACACGCCTAAAACGGAGATCGTATGCAAAAGTTACGACCCCGGGAAGTTGATGTACTAACTTACCCAAACGGGGCCCACATGACTTTTGGCACTTCATCTCCTAGGGTTAGGTTTTTGGATGTCTATCACTTTTGGCATTCTTGTCTATTGTAAAAAGGCCTCTAGAGCCTCATTGTAATCATCCGGATGCGAGTAGCAGCCACATCTCTTCTCAGAGATAAGCTACCAGCGCCCTAGCTAGTTTATTTCCACTCTGTTTGTATGCATATTTCAGTCATTTGTTATTAATTAAATGAAGTCTTATTTCTACTGCATCTCTGCGTTTATGTGTATTTCTGTATTTCATTGTGTTCCTACATAAATCCGGATCATTGAGAAATCTTGAAGATAAATGATATCAAAGTTGTTTGAATTATCTTGAAGATAAATGATATCAAATTTGTTTGAATGCAAATTATATATATAGAGAGAGAATATCTCCTCTCAAACCTCATGCTCACTCAATTTCTCCTTGAACTTCTAATTGTTGATGAGGTGTTTTCTTTAATATAGACTCAATTTTTACAGTTGAGTTTTCCAATAAAGTTTCAGTGTTGTTTAGTTATGCTGACATTGTGAGCCTTTCAATAGGAGATCTCACCCAAGACATGTTCAATATTTTCATTAAAAAATGTGCAGAATAGAGGAAAATGAGGTTAGTCATATTAAATACATAAATTTAAACATTCAAATCACAAGAAGTCATTCATTTTGACAATTGGATCTAGCCTGTGTTGTTTGAGAGGAGTGGTATGCTTCCCACCCAAGTTCAATTCCTGCAAGTGAACATTGTTAACTCCATTATATTACATATTTAGATATAAATATTGTTTTTAACTCCATTATACTATATTAGATATTCAAGATATAAATATTATAACAAAAATGCTACAACCTTACATTAAATTTACAACGTGTAAGTGGGATTTCCAAACACAATTGACTTAAGTTCAAGGAAATTGAATAAGTCTTTCAAAATTGTTTATATGCATTGACTTAAGTTCAAGGAAATTAAATAAGTATTTCAGAATTGTTTCTATGCGAACAATCCACATGATACAAGGTTCCTCCTAGTACCCCTGGCTCATGACCCTCCATGAGATGGTGATGAAGGGGTATTAGTTAGGGTTAGATTGACATTAAACCCCATATTTTGTGTATGTAACATACTATAATTATGCCACATATTTAGAGTGATGGGCTTAATGATGAAGAACTTTTGATCATATTTGGATTACTTGTTATTGGAAAATACAATGCAAATGTGAGTGGAGTGGATAAGGGTATGTGAAAGGGTTAAAATGGCCCAAGCTAGAAGCAATATTACATTATTAATGACTCACATCATTGCTGTAACCGAAAGGATGAGGGTTCCATCTGAATGATAGAATAAGACTAAAATTTAGCCTAACAGTGCCATCGTTTGTCTTCCTCCGATTCATATACAATCACACAGAGGTACTCTTCCATAACCTAATTGCTCTCTTAAGGTGTGGAAGCCATCTAAAATCAATTATGTGAATTGTTACTTGAGTTTGATGAACAAGTTGATTGACTTTGAAGATGGCACAACTCTGTTGAGGAAAAGTGACATCTTTACTAATTACCTTGGGAGTGATGCAAAGGTTGTCGAGCTCTTCAATGGTCTATGCAAGGGGGTAACCATGAGACAAAAATATGATGTATTCGAGCAACTGAAATGACAAGTGAATGTTCGCTATAGAAGTAAATTCAAGGTTTGGTCTACCGATCTTATGTAGGAGCATTTTTCATCGCTCTAGAGAAGTCTAGCTTGGACAGGGGAAATCGTTGGACTGTTTCTTACAGCTATGAAAACCATATACTCAATACTCTCAGTATATATGTATCCTCTCCAATTGTTTGTCTTTTTCCAAATCACTACATTTGTAACGATCTAGCACTTTCTAGTTATTTATTAGTAATTTGAATGTTGTTGGTCATAACAAGTACTAGGTATAGGTTATAGTTACTTATATGTGATTTGTATCATGTTGTTGGCTATAACATAGACTAAGAAAATAAGATGACTTTTGTATAATAATTTCTTTGAATGTTTGTGGTTTTTCCAAGGTTACAATGGGGGTTTGTGGTGTAACTTTTATTAATGGTTGATATTTGGAAAATGTTTGTTTTTGTTTTAATTTGGTGTCAGTTTCATATTATATGTATTTTCTATTATTCAGTGAAGACGTTGAATTTAAATTTTTAATTTTTTTTCAAATCATAAAATATGGGTGCTCGCATGAAGTTTATAGACAAAAAAGTGGCAACGGGGTGAGCCAGAACACACACACACACACACACACACACACACACACACATGAATGCATGTGTGTTCTGAAGAATTTGCACATGATCATGATGTGACAGAATTGACATACTCTGAATCACCACCCAAGGTGCCACATCGTCTCCTCAACAGGAAAGTTCACTCATTATTAAGAACATCCATGCGTTCTTAATTCCACATCATGATGCAGGAGCATCGTCAGAGCATCATCAACAACAAGTGAGTGTGGAGGCGGAAGACAATCAGGATAAGTGCCAGTGCACTTTTCATGTTTTGAAGTGTTTTGAAAATGAATGCATAGATATTAATTGTAATAGTTAAAGGAGGTGTACTTGCATTTATGTATAAGTGTTGTAAACGGATTGTGAGCGACTTGCTCTTATCTATTCAATATAAAGGCATTTAATCCTAGTTAATGATAGTAGGTAGAAATGAATGATAGATTAGACAGTTTTAGGAGATAGGAGGGAAAACAGAGATAGACACCCTCATCTTTGTATCATTGTATCAATTAGAGATTGTAACATAACACAGAGAGAAGAAGAAGAGAGAACTATAGCAGAGAGTTGTAAAGGAGAACCAATGTACAAAAGATTTTAATTAATATAAGAAGCTTTGAATAAAACTCATGGTGTTATGATGTTTTCTGTGTATATATGTTGAATGGTATGCTTACAGTCATTTAATTCTCTCTGTTATGCATTTGTTAGGATGCTATGCTGTGTATGTATGATTTCATGTTGAATGTTTGAAATCTAAGAGAGAAAGAGAATGAGTTTCAATTGTTTATCTTCCTGAGTGAGAGTTCCTACAAGGAGTGCAGTGAAAATGTCTGCAAGGTGTGCGTTGACAAGGTTCAAAGTTCATCTTTGAAAGCTTAGGAGAGATACTGTTGTTCTCATTCCAACAGGAGAGTGCAGATAAAGCACAGAAGCCGTGCAAGGTGTGCACAGGCTGGTCGAGACCTTATAATTTATCGAATAAGGTTGAAAGGGTGGAAGAATGATGTTGCAAAGAGTGCACAGAGCTGAGAGGTCAAATACTTAGAAGTATTTGAAGGATTGTCGCAAGGAGTGCGTGCAGGAGCCCTTTTGGAGGCTTGAATTTACGTCAAGTGGAAGCTCAGAAGGGTAAGCATATTTGAAGTGTTCAAGAGAAGACAAAGTGAGGTCGTTTGCAGAAGCCAAGTTCAGACGAGAAACATTGGTTCAGTGACGCAGAAGTCTTCAAGGAGGAAGTGAACGGTCGAAATTCTCTGTGGAGAACTCGCAAGATTGAGAGGACCGTAGGATCTACAGAAGTTGCAAGGTGGATAGAGGTTGGACGAACCCATCACTTTGATCTCCAGAATCAATGAGGATCGTTGATCGTGTTCAGGTAGAGCGTTGGATTAGTTCTCAAACTTGAGGTTTCGTGAGTTTGGAGGGCGGACCAAATCCTTTGGTTGCGCGAATAGCCGAAGTAGTGAGGAGATTTGAACCGTTGGATCCAGGTACAAGAGAATCGTTGGATCTATAATTCCATGGAGTTATCATGTATCGTGGGTTCGAGACTTGGAGAAGTCACTTTTGACTGTAGAAGTCGCGAAGTGCCGAAGAGTCGAGGGCACATGTGGATGCAAGGCACATCTGTCAGGTGGGGACCACAAGGGTGACATGTGGCATGTGTTCACACATTGAGGGGGTCAACCCATAGTTTCCCTATCACATATCAGGGTTTCACAAAGGGAGAGTGCTAAGGTTCGACACTCTAACTCGCGAGGTCATGAGTTGCGAGAGGTGATATTGTTTATCCCTAGTTGATGGTCATGCATGGAGGGCGCTGACAAAGGAAGAGCTATACCCATCTCATGATCTCGAGTATCAATGTTGGAAGAAGGAGGAGTTGAGGGTCTTCAATTCATGAACTTGTGGAGTCACGAGAGACACCTTTGTAAGGACCAAATCATGGTCGTATAGAAGGGTAAGGCTCGCGCCTAGAGTAAATCTACATTGGGAGAGCTTTACAAAGGACCTGTGGATTCGTTGGACATTCCAGCGACAAAGGAGCCACTTCGGCTCAAGGGAATATAAGAGTGATCCTGAGCAGATCTCGGTCCGAGGGTTCAGAGGTCTGCACCACATCAACTCGGGTACATGCATGTGCATTCGTGTTGGCCCCAATTAAAAGGGCTTGCAATGTTTTTTTAATCCATTCCACTAACCACGTTGCATTCTTGAGAGGTCATTGAGCCAATTGAAGCCCTGGATTTTGATGACGAGGTGTCCACATGTTCCTAACACCATATCTAAGATATTCCAAGTATTTATTCAGATCCAATTTCATGTTTTTTGTAAATTTGTAAGTCATTATTAAAATGAACCTTATATATATATATATATATATATATATTCCATTATTAAATTGCAACACAATAATTAACATGGAACCTGACAAAAACTAAAACTCGAGACAACCACAAAAAGGCACACCAAACCCCAACCCACAACCAACACATGTAAATACGAAAATTGATGAAGGCTTGAGATGCCTTAGATATATTGTTAAATTCTTACAAATTACTAGAGAGCCCACCCGATTTCCATTAGCTACTTCCTTGGACACCACTGTATCATCCATTGCAAGTGCCCAAGGGAAATTAACCAATATTTATGATTATAGGGCTATGATGTTTGAATATTATAGGACTAACATAGACACAAACCAAGTGAGAGACTTGAACACCACAAAACAAGAATTGATGTCATTGTTCATTGATCCTAGCACTAGACTACAATCACCAGTCACAAAGAGATGGATTTGTATGGATTGGTGCACCCACCAAAAATTTAAGGATAATTGGATCGATAGGTAGTTTATGGTCTTTGACAAACCTCCCTGCAATAATAAGAGGTGCCTCTATAACTCCTTAGGAAATTATGGGTTGAGTTTGTATTGGGTCAGAATGTCAACTACTTTGACATTGGTGAATTCTAGGGGGTGGTTCATGAGTCTGCGCAAGACAGAGAAAATGTGAGGCATGAACCAACGCTAGGTCCTCATCCTCTTAGACGAAGGCCTAACCCCTATTCTCAACATCCTCTCATCGTAAAAGATATCACCTAGACACAGTTATCCATATCCACCTTGACTAGGATCTTGGTGCAACTTGGAAGTTTTGTAACATTATCTCAGTAGGAGGTACCTACAGGTGGCATTGGGAGAGGGGATGGACCTTCAATCCCTATGATAGAGTGTAGTCATGAGAGAGAACATGGATATATTAGGTGTTCATATGAACCTCATAGATTCTCAAGTTGCAGGTAGATTTGTTATGGATCAATGGAGGTCAGTGGACATGAGACCTTTATGGAGGAGGTTAGTATCTTGACCATCTCTATGTTCTTCATTGATTATATATATATATATATATATATATATATATATTGTATTCCCATATCTTATTATATGATGTTTGTAGTTTCTACGCTTGGATAGCAAACCCTCAATGTTGGTGGATGCATTAGTGCTAGTTTCCACCACTGATGTAACAATAGAGGAATAGAGGTAGCTTGCGCATTTGGGGTACCACATACATAGGTATGTGTCACCTTTGATAAATTCACCATAATGATTTATTTATTCTATGGCATCCTCAAATATAATGTTGTTGTGTTTCTATAGGTTGCAATATCATATGGTGATAAACCATGTCAAATTGAATCTTTTTTAAATGTGAAATTTGTTATATTGTTTTGGTTGAATACATTTTTGTACTAATAAAAATATTATAAATATTTATATAAGCTACTTCATTCATTGTTAGGTCTCTTGTACCACCACCCTTCCATCCAACACCACTCTCTTTAAGTGTTGAATAAGTTTCAGAGGAGATGAACGTAGGGAGTGCGTGACGATAGCTTCTTAACAAATATCTAAGTATAAAGGTTTCTCAGAAATCTCTAAGTATTAAATTCATCAGAAGTTTCAGGGACACAAGGAGTGCGCCAAAGGTCTATAAACCTCAGAGGAACAAATATCATAAGAGGTAGTGAGTATAAAATTTCCATATGAGGGACTTGGAAAATTTCTAAGTCTAGAGATTTGAAGTATTAGAGGAGCACACAGAAGGGCACCAAAGATTCTATTTATCTCGGGCAGACAAAGCTCAGGAAAGATAGCGGTCATAATCTTCAAGGAGGGGAAGATTCGTTGTTTAAAAGTTGGACGATGGCTATTTGATCGGGAGGATCCAGTGTCTTTTGTCACCCTCCAATATAGAGAATTAGCGTGGGGTTTAAACCCTGCCAGTCTCTAAGAATTTGTGCGTTCGGAGAAGTCGTAAAGCAAGTTTAAAATGAGGAATTATTGAGGATCAAGATCTATGGTCAAGATCCATTCGGGAGTTTGTAGGAGTGTGGACAACCGTCGAATCATGAGGAGTTGCATGCAGTTTAATCGGTGAAGTCCTTAAGGCTTCGAGCATTCAAAGAATTTGACGTGTGGAGAAATTGGGACCCCCGAAGTCCCGAAGGCTGAAGTGAATTGTGGCCATCCAAAATTCGAGGACACGTGTCAGAATATTGTGTACTCTGGTGGATTAGCATTTCGGCGGAAGTAGGAGTGGAGGACTCCCGAAGTCCTGAAGGCTGAAGTTCATCAAGGCCGTCCATTGTGAAGGACACACGTCATCAGATTAGGCAGTCTGGAGGATAGATACTCCGAGAGAATAGTGGGAAGAGGAGGTATATCTCTCCGGAGTCCCAAATTATAGATTATATATGGACCGTTGATTTCAGGAAGGGTATGTGGCAGCAGATCCAAAGGTATGATGCTCTAGAGAAAACATAGTGTGGTGTTTTGGAGAATCGCGGAGGCCTGAAGCCCCATAGTTAATCCCAACCTCTTGTTGGAGAGGAAGCATGGCGCAAGATCCCACAGTCTGGGAACTTGACACTTTGATGAAATTGCAATGTTGTGCAGACAAGGAGAAAATCACTGAAGTCCTGAAAGGCATACTAGTCGTCGATCTATGAGGGGACATGTGGAGGCAGGAGAACTTGTTCGACGTTTCAGCGTTAGGAGATATAAAGTGTCGTGTTGTTTGAAGACCAAAGAAAATCAACAAAGCCCGAAGGGAATTGATCTGGACCGTCCATTTGATCGAATCTTGTGGACTGTCGATCTGAGACTCGGTGAAAGAACTTTTCGGTAATTGACAATTCACGAGTATTGTGTGTGTTGGTGTGATCGAAAATTGTCGAAGTCCAAAATATATAATCTAGGTCGTCGATATCAAAGATCATTGTGGATCGTCGATCTGGCTGCCTAGTGTTTTGTAGTTCAGGGAATCTGTATTAAGAGATAAGAGGAACCAAAAGTCCTGAAGTCCTAAAAATTTCATGGTTTGAAGCTTTGGCCCATTATTTTGGCCCTTGGTCTCCGGGGAGGCTTTGTAAGCGCTCGGGGACTCTTGAGAATGAAAA
Source organism: Picea engelmannii (assembly GCA_009831015.1). Classification (NCBI taxonomy): domain Eukaryota; kingdom Viridiplantae; phylum Streptophyta; class Pinopsida; order Pinales; family Pinaceae; genus Picea; species Picea engelmannii. The sequence goes on along the minus strand of ML835386.1, from coordinate 30,231 downwards.
ATTTCATTCAGGAAGAGGTTGTTAAGGACTTGTGCGTTATGATTTTGGGCTCGGAGGGAGCCTGTGAGCTAATTTTAGCTTCCAACTAGAATGAACCTAGACCGGGAGGTCGTGTAGACCCCGATTAAGGGAGGGGGTCTGCATCAAGTGGTATCAAAGCCATACTTAAGCTTTGTAAGAGAAGAATACAACTTGGAACCATGCCACCAAGAATACGTAGGGATAGACCTGTAGCAAATCGAGCAATGGAAGAAGAAATGAGGCAACTTCGTGCAAGATTATATTCCATGGAGACAGTGCAGAGAAGAGAACCTGGTGCTGGTGATGTCAACGAAGATGAGAGTGAAGAGATGGAAGTATAAGAATTTGCAGAAGGAGATGTTGTAGAGGAATGCTTGTTGAAAGCTGTTGCCAGAATGGAAGCCAAAGAAAAAATGGAAATCCCAATGTATGAAGGAAACTTTGATGTTGAAGAGTTGTTAGATTGAATAAAATCCCTAGATAAGTGATTTGATTATGAAGATATCAAGGATAAAAAGAAGGTGAAGCATATATATATATATATATATATATATATATATATATATATATATAATCATTAAAAGAAAAAGTATATACATTAAACTAAAAATATACCTAATAAATCAATGAATCCCAATTAATTAAAAGGAAGCATACATAATAAACTAATTAAGCATATGAGAAAGCATATACATACAAAAATATATATACATAATAAATAAATGAAACCCAACAAATTAAAAGGAATCATTTACAACAAGTGTTGTGTGGCATCGTAGTCCCTACTTGAGTAAAATATTAGTTGAGCAGAATTTGCTTGTCAGGAACTTAGGGGACATGATTAGACTTGAATGATGATTAGGCTTCTATTACGCTTCCACTCTAAGTCGTATATTGGCTTTCACTTGGAACTTAGTGCATGTTCAAAGCTAATGGAGACTATACGAGGCTAGTATCTTACTTACGTTAGTGGGACACACATTAGAATTCATAGATTGTACTCTTAGTAAGAAAAGATAGATACTTTTAGGAATTCAGAATGCATCGCTAGGATATGACGTTTAAATGTTTCTTACTTTCTTTTACCTCTCTACCAAATCGTACACATTCGACAGCTTAGTCATCTCAGAATTCAACATTGCATAACTTTATTTCTATATTTAATGTAAGCAGGTAATGGAGGCAGGAAGGAAACAAGTAGAGTTGAATGAGTTCGGGTGGATTAGTAGGACAAATTGATTGACAGATCAATAGTGTTGGGGGAGGGGAGTCTGGAACATAGTGAGTGGATGTCGTTACACTAGTGGGCATATCACAGTCAGGTGCAAGGCAATTTCCCCACCTATATTAAAATAATAATAGGGGAAATATATCCAGACCCATGAGCTCTGCTAACAACCCAGGAGCCCTGAACCTAAGTAAACTTAAAACATAAAGGTTTACATACACCAAAAATTTTCAGAACCCTAAACTAAACAATCATAAATTTTCAGTCCAAACCAGGGATTTGCTAAAACAAGTGAGCAAAACGAATACATAATTAGATATGCACAACTTCAGACATATTGTGAAATAATGTTCTCCACAACATCTACTCTCTAATTTGGTTAGATAAAGAGAATCAAAATTAAAATTGAATTTGTTTTAACGTCCACAAATAATCAAAATAGATCAATGAGACTCATGTGTAAAGCATGTACCAACAAGTATGAAAGGAATGCTTACTGCAACTCCCATCAAAGAGAGCAGTAAAACATGTGTTAGTTATATTGCTAAATCTAACTAATAGTAATATAGATAAGCCCCACCCCCAATGAGATGAGGCATAAATAAAACACTTATAGATGGGTGAAGATCGGGTTTTGGATCATTTTTATCCCTCTTTGAACTTGGATTCTCTTTACTTATGAGTTATATGGTACCTTTTGATATTTTCCTCAGCGTCTTTGGCCCAAAGTCCGCCAGGGCACTTTCTTCAAAACTCCCCAGCGAACGACATTTGGCCTTTGTGGAGGTGGATTTGTTAAAGGATGATTTTTTCTCCAAACACCCTTGTTTGATGTTGGACACAGTGTCCTTGTAAGGAACGGGTCATTTTTTCCTCACATGTCACCCACATCCTGCTTTGGCTCCTCACCTCGATTGTAGAAGGCATCGAATCACAACTCGTGCGAGAAGAGGGTGTGGAGTCCTAGGAAGAGCCGCTAGGAATCTTCAAGAGGGATGAAGATGTTCGTGAAGGCGATTGACAACTAGATGGGCATTGAGGCCTATAACTGAAACAGAGAAGGTGAGATCGACTGTCACAGAGAAGACAAAGAGTCTCAACTACCAGAGAGGCTAGCTCGATTGTAACATATAAGATGAAGAGTCTCAACTACCAGAGAGAAAAAGGAATCTCAACTTAACACCCAGTGATGATAGACACATGGGGTGAACCACCAAAGAATTTGAAGAGTCATGATGATGATCAGGCAGAGCACTCGAGAGGTGGAGGAGATTGGTGCGGTATGATCATGCAAAGGAATGGCGAGTATTGCATGCACAAGAAGCACAGAAGCCATATATACATGGTACAGAGAAGAGAAGGGGTTGTTGTTGCTGTTGGTTTTTGTTGTGGTTGTTGTTGTTGAAGATGATTCATGTGTGAAGAAGGAGGAGAGTGCAACAACTGAATTGAACAGAAGAGGATCTTTGTAGTGAATGGACATGGTGCACAGAGCATAAAAAGCAGAAGAAAAGATAGCGCAAGTCATGTGTGCAGGAAGGCAGTGAGGCAGACAGAGCAACCAAATGCAGTAGAACAGTGATGAGTCTGGTAAGCCATTGTTGAACATTATATCACTGTAATAAGTTTCAATAGAAAATATTTATATTTCAGGATGGTTGGGAGGTGCTCGGGAGGACTATTGTCCTCAGAAGTTCAAGTGAGTGCTTGAACACAAGGAGTTGTAGCTTCCATCTGGTTGCAGCCAGAGAAACCAGGGTGGCAGGGTGGTGCAAGGGAGAACTCTTGTTCTTTGTTATACAGGTTGGTGCCTGCATGATTGGAAGTTGGTGCTTCCATCCAGTTGGTGTTGGAAACACTCAGGGAGTTGGTGCTTCCTTTTAGTTGGTGCTAGAGAAACCAGGGAGTTGGTGCTTCCTTCTAGTTGGTGCTAGAGAAACTAGGGAGTTGGTGCTTCCTTCTAGTGGGTGCTAGAGAAAACAGAGAGTTGGTGCTCTCAGCAAGTAGGATCTTGCAAAATAGAGGTTGTAGCCTCATTATGAGTTGGTGCTCATATGTATGATAATGTAAAGAATGTAACTGTTACTTATCATATAAAGAAAAAGAGGTTTTTACCCTGTATGGGTTTCCTCGGGAAATATCTCTCTGTGTTTCTCATATATGTGACTGATGTTGAATGTGCCATTGTTTATTTCCCTGCATTAATGTGATCATCATCCAGTGTTTCTGCAAAGAGTTTAAAAGAAGCATAACTATTTAAGCATGGTAACAAATGATTCACCCCCCCGTCTCAGTTGTCCAACAGTATTCAGGGCTGCAAGTTGCATGAGAAGCGCCCGAGCGCAACACGGAAGAATCCCATTTTTTAGGTTTTCAAGCAAGTGAGCGGGCGAGATTATAGCGTCGACGGTCTGGATTCATCCATATTAGCAGATCGGTGGACGGCGAAAAATCGCGGTTAGCGAAGTTGCGTCGAGATTAGCGCAATGGATAGCGCCCATATCGCATGCGGGAAAAGATAGCAGTCTCAGCCGTCCATCCAAAGGACGTGTGGTGCCCAATCGAGTCACGTCGGCGTATCGGCATTTGCAACTTCGAGGCGCAAGCAGCAGCTCCGTCATATTCCCGATGCTTGAGGTGCCGGGAGAGTCCAGGACCCGGGCCCATAGCATCGTCAAGTAAGTTCAGGACCGTCAAATCTGAGAAGGATGCGTGGTGCCCAATTGAGCAGTCTCGGCGTTTCGCTCATCATGACTATGATGAGCAAGGATCATCCCTTTCATATTTGTGAACGCCGAAAGCGCCTTCGAGAATCAACGCAGGGTCACAGCCCGTGGTCACTTGGGAAAGAAAAAGAGTTGTGTGAAAGGGGCCGAAGGCATTGGGTTTTCAGTCATAGAGAGGCTCATCGTGATCTCCAAGATCCATCGGATCCGATCTCAAACCTGTTTCTTTCTTGGAGTAAATGAAGGTGAGAGGGGATGGTTGAAACCTCTCCTTGTTCATTAAGTATGAGGTATGGAGGGTCTGGCGAGCGGTCTGCTCGAGAGGGTCCTGTGTACCAATTTTCCCAAAGGAGCCATGCTGAGTCCTCGACTAGCCAGAGGAGGTCTGCGCACGCTAACTCGACATTTACTAGCTCAGCTACTCCCCTTGCAGGAGCCATGCGCAGTTAAGGTGGCATCTGACAAAGAATACCCATCCGAATTTGGTTGAAGGGACACCAAGCCTTGGATGACCGAGCACGCCTCTGTTAGGAGAATTTTTCTGAGTATATAAACTCAGTCTTTGTATTTTGTAAAGGATTGATGGTAGAGCGAAGCTCCCGACTATAAAGTTTTAATAGACATTCTAGCTTTCTGGTTATGCATCTGTATGTGGGATTTCTTTTTTTATGACAGACAGTCTTTCTTACTCCATCTAATTTCACCTCATGCCGAGAGAGTTCGTGAACGAATGATTTGTGCGAATTATTGCAATAATGTTATGATAAAGGATTTATTGTTGCATTGTTGTATTCTTCGGTGTTTTGCATTTGAGTGTAAGAAGATCTTGCGTTTAGATGTCTTCTCCTACAGTCTGTTAGAAACCTAATGTTTACAACAGACCTTTTCTTTTCCCTTATGCAAGTCTTTCCCCTACTCACCCTTACTACAACTTATTGTCTGAAGTTTATCTAAGACCTCACTTGCCTATGCATGCCTGGCCTAGTTCCGGAGTTAGAACACATCGTTTTGAGTTAGCTTCCATTTGATCACCCCTTTTTATAAACAAATCATGACATAAACTGATGGGCATCGGGCTCTACTCCTGCTGCAGTCTAGGGGTGACTTCTGACGCTAACACTCATAGTTAAATTTATTGACTATATCCTCTTCATATGAAAAGGATATAGCTTCAAAGCATGTTTTCCTCAACAATTGGTAGACATGTAATATTGGTGTTTCCATTTGTGATAAGCACTTACAACATAACACTAACATCTATTGGTTGTGCCATTTGTAATATTTCACTCATAAACTTGTCATTCTACGTAGTTACCAAGTCTGATATGTCATAGGTTAGGTGGTGGGTCCATGTAGTCGCCTTAACTTGTGCACGGGTGTTGGCACTTCATGGCATAATTTGTAGGTTCATGGACATGGCATAATCTGTAGATTCATGGAAAGTGGCACAGATGGCAAGTACTCCACAAATAATAACGGAACCAAGCAACCAAGTGGAAGTTGAGAGTAGTATTTTAGTAGAATCGCGGCCAAAGAGTGAAGCGCATAACCGATTTGTTTACCCAAAGAAATGCAATTTTTGGTTACTACATATAATCTTATGAAATATAAATTTACTAGTTACAGGTTCGATTTCCTGCAACATATGCTGGTTCAAAATGCATGGAGTTGGCTTCCCAAACATCCTTTAGACACCACATCAAGTACATTAGAAGGCTATGAGCTTGTCATGGTCTTTGAACCTAGGCTTGACATGAATTTTTGATGAACCATGGTATGTGTGCCTTTGATTTCACATCACCATCTTGGACATTTTAAACATTATGACTTTCTTATTTAGATCTTCATGTTTCTCTTTACAAGTTGTCTTGTCTTGTAATGTTATTTGAATTTCACATCACCACCTNGATGAACCATGGTATGTGTGCCTTTGATTTCACATCACCATCTTGGACATTTTAAACATTATGACTTTCTTATTTAGATCTTCATGTTTCTCTTTACAAGTTGTCTTGTCTTGTAATGTTATTTGAATTTCACATCACCACCTTGAACATTTTAAACATTATGATTTATTTATTCAAATCTTCATGTTTCTCTTTAGAAGTTTTCTTGTCTTATAATGTTCTTTGACTCTAATTGGAGACCTGTCATTAGTCCAAACTGCAAATAAACACAGCTTCAGGCCTTGTAATATCAGGTGTGTTTTTGAAGATGTATTAAAAAATTGGAGACACATTCTTGCTAACATGGTGTGGATGGGATTTGGAAAAGTAATTTAAATTAATCCATTTCCCTTCAGGGATTCACGTTATAACGAATATTTTACAAAACATTTCCATGTTTATTATGAAAGCACCAATCATGTTATTTCAACATCACTGGCTTCAATCACAATTTATTGGAGTATCTCATGTTTAACTTGTTAATGTTCATTTTTAGTACCTTAAAGGATGCTTGTAGTCATTTATTTTAGGCTGATGTAGATTATTTATGATCACCAAGTTGTTTTTCTCCTCTAAAAATATTTGTTCCTCGTCTAAGCTTCCGACAAAAAATATGCAATAGAGTAATTTTTGGTTGAATTGCACAAACCTATAGTGGACCATAACAGAAGAAGAAAAATAAAAATGATAACCAAAATCCTCTTCCTCGAATGGGCGCTCCACACCCTCTTCTCCCACGAGTTGTGATTCGATGCCTTCTACAATCGAGGTGAGGAGCCAAAGCAGGATGCGGGTGACATGTGAGGAAAAAATGACCCATTCCTTATAAGGACACTGTGTCCAACATCAAACAAGGGTGTTTGGAGAAAAAATCATCTTCATTCCTCTTGAACATCTTCATCCCTCTTGAATATTCCTAGGGTGTGGAGTCCTCTGGATGAAACCAACAATGGTTTCTGGAAGTAATACTATGTTGTGCTACAGTAGCCCTCCGATCTCCTGCAGGTTTATTTGCGCCGTTGGATGAACTTTATTAATCTTACCTTTAAATCGGGTTTCGGCATTTCAGCATTCCTATGCCCAAGTGTCTTGACACTTCATGTCGCGATCTTCGAAGCTTCGATACAAAGCTTTTCTACACTAGCTCCTTCCCCAATGTGACTATGGTCATAACCAAGCGCCTATGAAAAAAGCGCTTTTCGCGAATTCGCGTTTCGTGGATCTAGAGATGAGACATCTTGACTCTTTAAGTCGTGATCCCCGATACCCCAAAATGGCGTGGGATCAACGATCCTGATTAGAGCTTGATTCAACGACTGCGATTGAATCGCAATTTCGCATATCGAGAAATCGTCATTCTTGTTGCATTGTTTACTTGCCTCTCCATGTTGCGATCCCCGAAACTCCAATATGGAGTTAGATCAATGGTCTAGATCTGAGCTTGATTCTACAGCTGCGATTGCATCACAATTTTGCATATCGCGAAATCAACATTCCTGTTGCATTGTTTACTTGCCACTCCATGTTTCGATCCCCGAAACTCTGACATTTGTAAGAAATATCACAGACGTGGTAGGCATTGATAGCCCAATCTAGTTTAGAGGTCTTCAGAAAATGTAGGAAATAACTGCAATAGTCACAAAGTAAGACCCACCGTAACATGAGAAAGTGTTGAAGTCGAATGTTACGGAGGTCAACGACAGTAGGGAGTAATTGTGGTTCTCCCTGTGCCATCCGAGACCTCTCATTGCAAAGGTAATGAGGGTTAAGATACTGATGCCCTTCTAGAAAAACTATGCTGATGTGGACAGAATGGGGGACACGACTCCAAGAAGCAAAACGGCTTTGTGAAATCTACTGGGTGAGGTTAGGAATTGAGGAGGTACAGGGTTCAAGTCAAGATGTATGAAGACTCAAGATTTCCCTTGGTTGGGGGTATATGTGAAGTATAAGTGCCCACAACTTTTTAACTAGGTCGAGTGTCAAGGGGACAACAAGACATGGGATAAGTTGTGCCAGAGGCGGGACAAGGTAAACAAACTCAGAGGGCAGAGGTAAGTGGTCTGTGGGATACTCGGAGTAGATAGATGATGTCAACACGAGTAAATGAGAAGGAGTTCCCCAACCAAGGGCGACATGGGTTGCGTTTTCCAAAAAGGGAAGAAGGGCGCCAAAGGTGACGCAAAAAAAAGGGGTATGTAAATGTTGGAAACAAATGCGTTTGTACAATAATTAAAGAATAATTTGGGATGAGCGTACAAATACAGAAACGGGTGCCCAAATGTAATATGGTTGGGTTGGTTAGGGTGTCATCAGCTTGGAGAAGTGGTGGAAGGTGGGGGCCCCATTGGTGGGTTTCTGTATGAGGTAGATGAAATGGAGGGAAATTTTCATAGGGGCAAACTGATTGTGGATGAAATGGAGGGTTCATGATACTGCGGAGGTGCAGTCAAAATAGAACCTTTGAAGAGATAATATGGGATTCCATTGGGAAATCTAGCCAAATGAGGAGAAGGAGCATGTGGCTGATGCACAACATGATGTAAGACTATCGGGACTCCCATCCCTACAGGTTTGAAAAACAACATGAGTGTCAAAGTGCAAAAGGGTGCTATGAATGGGACAACTCATGTGGGGGAGAGTGCTACCGGGTGACAGTACCTGAGATGCAATGAAGGTGTTGGTACTGCAGAGTTGGAGATGGGGATCCTAGAGGCAAATGTCAGAGGGTGTGACTAGAGATGCAATGGAGATTTAGAGGGAATTATTACATGTTAGTGCTAATTATATATCTGAAAAGGGTGGTGTGGATGTATGATGACCAAGTACCTACACACATGAAAACCAAATACCCGCCGTAAACAATATCTGAAGAGAATCTAACATACGAGCATTTATTTGATAATTTTGAACATGAGCATGCGTACTTGGACGGGGTCTAAAAAATGGCGCCCCCGGGGGCTAAGGATGAAAACTGGCCCAAGGACTGTCTTGATGTAGATGATGAGATGATGATCTTGTGGCTAAAGATGGATCAAAAAACAGACACCCGGAGCTCCCGGAATGGTGTGTGGAAGTTTGGTGGGAAGGCTTATATATAGTTGTAGGGCCCACATGCCACCTCATTTGTACTTGCTTCTAGAGTGACTGGACGAGAGGTATTTAGAGGAGATTTGGAGATTTTGGGAGGACGAGGCAGCCGATCCAGGACCAACGAGCTTCAGGTTTTCAATTTATGGGCAGGGCCTATACAGAGGGCCAACGAGCTTCAGGTTTATCATTCCGCATAGAAGTAGGTTTTCAATTTATGGGTAGGCCCTGTACGGAGGACCGTACAGGGGATTTTATGGGTGTGGGCCCCCAAGTGCATGGGAGATCCAAAAATATGCACCCACGACTACACGCTTGTTATTCGTATAGTCGCGCATGTGGGCGCCCATAGGGGAATTAAAGGCACACATGAGATGCGCACCTATTTTCTACACAGTGGCACATGGGTGCGTGGCTGTGTAATGGACAGGTGTGCTGTGATGCATGTCTGTGTTCGTGGCAGAGGTGCATGGAGGTGCCCCTGTAGGATTGGCAGGCACGCATGTATGTGTGCCTGTGGGGTAAACAGGTGCGCAGAGGTGCGTGCTTGTGGGGTGAACAGGCGCGCATATGTGCATGCCTATAGGTTAAACAGTCGCGCCTTGGGGAAAGGATAACAGGTGTAAACTTTAGCTTTGTTAATGTTTTTTATGGTCAACTGGGATAACCTAGGATGGTATTATGTGGTTGTAGGTGATCAGTTTGCACGATGCCGGTTGGTTGGCGAGAGCGGGATTGGTCCCAACTACGGGATGTCGTGGCTATTGAGGAGTTGGGGGTTCATGCTACTTTGGCAGCCTGTGGGCTGCTAAAGTTTTTTGAGTACCCGTTGATACGGGTGCAGGAGTATCTCCTGCAGTTTCTTATCCGGATGTGGAGTTTGGACCTGCACTGCTTTATGGTGCGGGGAGAGCAGATCGCCTTCACTGCGGTGGATGACATATATTTTCTGACTGGGCTCCCTTTTCAGGGAACGCCCCTACTGGTGGAGCCGATATTACCCCCGGATGTGTCATTAGTGACCTTTGGCTAGAGGTACTACTCAAGGGAGAACTACATGTCGGGCTCTGTCATGAGCATCGAGGCGATGGATGCTCTAGCGCATCATTGTGTAGAAGTGATGATTGTGAGGGTGTATGGGTCCCTTATGACTCAACAGATTAGTGGTGGTTAGTTGAGAGTTATGGGGAGGGAATTGGCTGGGGAGCACTTTGCCTGGGGGTTGATGCTGCATGCCCAGATGGTAGGGCAGCTGGACAGATGTCGGTCTACTGACACCGGTGACTTTGCCTTTGGGTCCATCCTGGTGGCCTGGTTTTTGGAGAGGGTGCCTATGTTGCGCCCTAGGATTTTATTGGGTGCTCCTAGGGTGCGAGAGCCATGACTGAGGTGGTGGTTGACTATTTTGGTTTGTCACGGAGGTGGCGAGGGTGGCCACTTATTTACGGCTGAGGCGACGTAGGTGTGGCGGTAGATGCCGTAGGTGATTTTGCAGTATCCGTATGCTGGTGTTGATTTCCGAGGTGATCCAAACATGGTGTTGCCTCCAGGGGAGGTTTTTGATCATCGAGGTATGTTGATGAGTTTGATATATTGATTTTTGTGAGATAGCATGACATGTGTATTTTGTATAGATGCTGAGACTATCGTTTGGGTGTTTGTATGTGCAGATGTGGCACATCGTGGGCACGAGGTTGAGCTGTTGAGAGAGCTGGCTCGCTAGGAGCTAGGGAGATCACCATGGGGAGGGCCGCAAGTAGGAGAGAGACGACGACATGAGGACGCCGAGGCGAGACCAGCTGATGCTAACAGAGCAACAAGGAGATGCCATTTTGATGACCCAGGTGCCAGGCCATCATATGCTCCTCCAAAAGATGCCAGAGCATATTTTGAGGATATTCGCCACCGCCTGGAGGCGGTGCTACAGGGCATGCCCAAGGGCATGTGGTCACATATCTAGGATGAGGGAATCCTGGAGTAGTGTGTGGGAGTTTTGCCACCGTGGCGGGCCGTGGTGCGACGAGAAACAGTAGTAGGTGTTGCTATGACTGAACAGTTACCTCCTGGTCCAGAGGGACCAGTAGTGGGTGGGGGACCACCGCCTGGGGGAGGTGCAAGAGGTGGTGGTCTAGAGGCACCTTGAGTGGTGCTCTATGTATTGTTGTATTTTTGGATATAGGCTGGTGAGCCCATTTTGTACCGAGGTGCTTTACTGACCTGCGGATGCTGTATATGATGTTTTGTATGTAAACATTTTGATGGAACTATGGACCAATTTATATATATATGAGTATACATTTTTTGGGTCTATGTGATGTTTACATGTGTTTTTGAATGTATTGATGATGTCTAATCTATATATGCTGTGACAGGTGTTTGATATGTTTATGTATGTGTAGAGGTATCTTGATGTGATATATGCCAATCTAACACAATGTTAGCTAAGTTATCTGTAATTTGATTTAATTGTCTTGGAATATCTGTAAATGTAATGAAATCAAAATGTCAAGATAACATTCTAACTTGCAGGTATTTGCGAAAGAGGTAAGGATCATGGATGCGGTACACATTGTTGAGCTGGAAGACGACTAGTTGAGAGTCGAGAAAGATGCTAAGGTGACGAATACGATGATGTTGGGCATCGGCGAGGAGTCCAATGATGACAAAGTATTCGGCTTGGTTGTTGGTGGCCAAACCCAAGCATATGCCGCTAGAGTGGATCATTTCATGAGAAGGGATGTAGAGGGCCCAAGCTGCCAAAGCGAGTCACGAATCTATGGAGTCGCCAATTTGTTGCGCCTCTTTCATCACCTTAGTGAGAAAAATAGAAGTGCTTGCAAGCTTAGTTGGGTTTGCTAAGAAGGATAGCTGTAAGGAAAAGGGCTAGAGAAAGAAATATAAAAGAACAACTAAGAATTAAACTAAGAAATAAAATAACAACTAAACTAATGAGAATAGGGACATAAGAACAAAAGAAACAATAAGACCCATGTCACCAATGGTAAGGTTGATATTAGTGAAAGAAAACACCAAGAAGAAAGAGGACTATGAGTCCTTTCTTCCTCCAAGGGAGGGCTCTTGGACCCCCACAAACAATCTCTTCTTACAACTTTGAATGAAAATGGTGAAAGAATCTCAAACAAATCCACTCAAGAGGTGAGATGGATTTCCCAATGCAATGATCCTAGTATACTCTTAATGAGAATAGAGGATTCCTCAAGAGAATAGTGGCAGCATAACTTTTCTAATGAAATTCCTTGAAAAATGAAGTGCACCCCTGGCCTTTTTATAACACTTCTTTGAGGTATTGTACAACCAGTTTGTGGTGTGAAGAGAGGCTAATTAGAGAATTTTTAGGTCTTTGACTAGCCACCCAGTCAGATCCAGTCCAGATTTGTGTGTCAAATCAACTTGGAAGCTGAACCAAAAGTGGGTGGGAGGCTGACCACTCTCATAAATGCATCGTTCTTAGATGTGCGCGGCTTTTGTCGACCACAATTGCGCATCATGCATACATGCGTGTTTCCTGAGTTTCTAGATAGAACGTGTGAGCACGCGGTTGGTGTAGCCATAGCGCACTATTATTTTTCCACTGGTTGTATAGTTTTGGACATTTTGAAAATGATTTTGTGGTATTTTTGGTCCATGGGTGACCTCATGACTGTTTGACAATGATGGATTCTTGTAGCCATTTGTAGACGAAATTTCAGTGATAAAAATAACCAAATTTTATCTATTTTTCCCATATAAAAATTATATCTCTTGATCTCATTGAGGATATGTACATTATTTGAGGTTCTATATGCATTTTCCACAAGTCTCCCCAAGCCTTTCTTCCTTATCTCACAGCCTTGAGAATGAAATGTGAGATTGTGTCTGTTGTAACTTGAGAAAGTTTCTGGTCATATAGAAACCATGCCAATACATATTTAAACCAAATTTAGATCCAAGCTAGCCCTTGGACTTGAGGGGACTCTCTTATATGATTTAAGAACATTGGCTAATTATTTTCACTAAGAAGCAGTTCTAACAATTAAGCACATGTGCCATATTTAAGTGAATTAAAAAGAAAGAAAAGCAAAGTTGAAGATGAATGAAACAAACAGGAATAAAGGGTGTAAGTCTCACAGATCATAGGCCTAATCTATTGGGCATGGAGTCTCATTCAACAGAGCACAATAATCAGAACATGAAAAGGTGGAAGAAATGAGAAGGACAATAAATCTCAGACCTAGTAGTGAGTAAGGATGTCTCTACAAATTGGAAATGAAGAAGAATGACCTTCCTAGGCATAACTAAATGAATCCAAAAAAATATCAAATATATGAGTTGAGTGCATGAAACTAAATTCAACAACAAACATCTAAAATCATCTTAATTAATTAACAACAGTGGTGGTTGTACCAAATTGTTGTTTTCATTTTCATTCAAATAATAAGAAAGAAACATAGATGTAAACATGAGAAGCTTAACACAAAAAATATGAAGAAAATAAAGCTCTAATTGAAATGAACTGTGAATCCATATATTTATTTTCTGATCCAAGAAAATTTACAACAACCCCATGGGCTTCCAAAAGAGAGAACAAAGTCTCTCTACCAAAATCTTCCCTAACCTACTCTCCCCTTTGAAAATATTCAGCTACCCCTTTTATAACCTT
>WSFP011286599.1:0-48407 GCA_009831015.1 Picea engelmannii | reverse complement strand
ATATGATTCTTTCCTATAAAGCTTGTTATGTTTTATTGTATGATTCCTTGATCACATACATAGGTTTTTATTGAGTTTATGCTATTGCTATCACTTTGGTTGGTTTGTGTTTTCTTGGTCTTGACTGCACAAGAGCACTGGAGTGAAGCGAGAGAAACAAAGACCATAAGAAGCGATAATAAGGTATGTTCTTTGTTCTTGCCTCCTATTTAATTCGATGGTTAAAATCTAAGGAAAGAGTCATGTTCTGTCTTGCTTTGTTCTAGATCCAGGTGGATCTAGGGAGATAGGTTTGTGTCCGCACTTACGGATTTATCCAATAACAAAATTGGCGACCATACTGGGGAACATATTGTTTCCTAGTTACTCTAGTTTCCCTTGTTTTGATTTCTTGTGTTCTGGTCTCTGAGTCTGTGGGAGATCCATCCAGACTCTCTGGATTTGAAAGTTCACTCAAACTTTTTGTCCTTTTTCCAAATTTTGTGTTTACAGACATTCTCGCACTGTACCCTTTAGTGGCCTGCGAGAATCATCTGAGTTCGCACCCTACTGTGTAATCCAGTGCGAGGTGTTCGCACCCTACCTGTGTCTAGCCTGTGAACTTCACTAATGTTCGCACTGCACCCTATAGCTAGGCTGCGAACCCATTTGAAATTTGTGTTTTGAATTAGGATATTCTATTTTTTGATGCCCAGTTTTTCTTTGATCAGCTGGATTGAAATTTTGGAGCCTATATTGATCTGTTTACAGTCTGCTTGACATTCGTTGAGTTGCTTATAGCCATCTTTTCTTTGTTTGGTTTTGAAGGATTAATCTCTTGCTGTGAGTGTCTTTCAATTACAAAGCATGTGTTTTCTTTAGAATTGTTTAGGGAAAGATAAGATTTCTTCTGAATAGTTCGCCTTAAAAGAAAACTTTTAGTTTGGGTTTCATTGTTTTAATAAAGTCCATGGTCTCAACATCCCCTTCTAGCGACACATTCTTCTCACCTTCTTGTAATCCTATTCGGTATTCTTTTGACCCGCCTTCTGCAGATCTTACCTTTTTTTAGTAGATCTTCAACAAATCCCATCTACTCAATCCTATGCTATTCCAACTGGAAACGAAACTATTTGTTGGTTGGTTTCTTTGAGTTATACCTTTAACATGATTGACCCAGGTTTAGGTCTACTAGGGATCCAACAAATCCTCTAAAACTATCAGCCCTCTTGGTAAGACAAAAGGCAACGCAGTACACAGAGTGCACTGCACAGTATCACCCGAGATAGTATTAATGGGTGAATGAAATACTCAAGTGCTTGCAGTCTAGGATTAAATGGGGATCTTTTAGTTGCGCACTGAGATTTATAACTAGTTATTAAAGCAATACTCTGTCATTCATCGATATTAGTTATTTCGCTGTTCCTTATGCATGCATGTAAATCAATAAATCTAAATACTTCATCAAAGCATTCATTTAAGATATAACCATTGACAACAAATACATAAACAATAATCATTCCACAAAACACATGATTTACCGTGGTTCACCCCCTCTTGGGTTATGTCCACAAATAATTGTCTCTAAGGCTCTTTTATTATGGTTCTTTCATATATGGCACAACACACACTACAAATCCGTTCATACATTCATAAAAAAAACTCCTCGACCTTTATGACGCTAACTATATCGCACCAGGCACCTTAGCCTATGATCTAACCCTCAAGGTCTAGTCACTTTTCCCTCTCATAGCTCAACAACTTACAAAAAGGTATCAGATCATATTTGGGTTACAAACCCGTTACTCTATCTTGCGCGAGTAACTCATAACAACTTGTTGATGGGTATTAAATCCCTTGACTCAACAGTAGGAACCAAACCCACCACTGAGGCCCAATTAGACTCTGTAGCGTTTAAGATGGAATGGTTCTCCAGATCTTGTGATCCGACTGATTTATCGATGGGATTTATGTTTTCTTGTGAAGGCTCTTCCTTTAGTTAAGACGATTCTTTTTCTTTACTTCTCTTGGGTGGGGATGGTATGGGAGATGCAAGCCAATATAAACCAACTTGACAAATAAATGGACAAAGTTTTAACTATTGGGAAGAGGTCGAGCTTGGGATAACCTGCTGCTCAAACATGCAGACAATGATTCTATGCCAAAGGCTCTAGTACTAATACATTAACCAAATGAGTATCCAATTACTGTCTAAGAAAACTAATTAACAAAAAGAAAACAAATATGTAATCAAGATCATAGCAAGAAAAATAATTCATCTACCATAACATTCATCACATAACAACACAAAGATTTTATCTTCATCATTAAAGCAAAGACAATCAAAACATTGCACCAGATAAATTGACAACAAAATTAATTGCTCTTACTAATTTATTGCATCATTCATGGAATAGGATAGGAAGTAATTCTTCTCCGAAGATACATCTGATGAAAACAACTTGTCTTTGGTCCATAAGGACTTCTCAGTTCATAGCAGTCTCAAAATAGTTATCAACAACAAAAAAGAAAGAGTTCTCACAACAACCATCGACCCTTGACTAATTGGTCAATGTCGTTATTTATAATATCAAATTCAACCAAAATTAATGGCTAAGTACAGTTTGAACCAAACAAAAGTCACCACATGGCATTATCATCTAACAATTTCTTCAACAGTCCACCCAAGATGTTTCTTGAAAAGGGTGACTCCTTTCATATTCAGACTAGCTGATAAATAACTCTTTACAAGTGTTGGCCCATGGAAATCTGTGTTGTTCCATTGGAGCCACATATATCCCCCCGATGTCAACTGCATGTGCCTGATACTTTGTTAGATTGAAGTTCAATTTCTGAAGCATGGTTTGGGCTCTGATCAGATGTTTTGTGAACTTTTGTACTTCCCTAGATTTGCACTAGTTATCTTTGTGAATTCTTTGGTCCACAGTGAGTCCTGTTTGACATATAATTGGAACATGTCACTCAGGTTGATAAAATCATTGGGGGTTCCAAACTCGGGGATCCCGACATCCTTAATTTCTTCGACGATTTAATTTTTGTGTTTCCTTTAGTTGTTCGGAAAGGTCACAAGATGAGCTCTGTTCGATAGTTGGGAGGATTTTTCCTACAATCAAAGTAGAGATAGTTTAGTGATTAAGCAACCTGCGATAAGACATAAATAAATCAAAAATATTAACGTACATGCATAGATCGCTAGTCCCATTCATTTTAATACTTACGTGATCCCAGACGCTCCTTTGAATGACCTGTGATGACCTAGCCAAAGCCACCACTTCTCTTTAGTTTAAATGAATTACATTAGCGTGCCATAGGGTGGAAAATCAAGTATGATAGACATGAGCGTATAAACTGTCATAGTAATCACTTGACCTTTGGGGATGAAAGGATGTGTCGGAGATGGGTGTGCATGTGTGTGCTCCCAAAAGGTTGAATACCATAAAGGGGAAGTCATTAAATGCCTCTATAATCCATATCACCAAGCGTGGAAAACATCATTCGTCAATAACAGAGGTTCAAAAGTTCAAAAAGATCGGAAGGATTGTACTGCACATTCCCTACAACTCTAGTTCAATAACATTTGCATGTTCTGGATTTCATTCATCGAGCAATTGTGGCACATCAAGTTTCCAAAACATTAGGTCATGAGGCACGGATGTGTTATTGGCACACTCTGTTTCATTCCTTCGTTTCTCTATAAATTCTAGGAGATCTGTGGGGAATGCATAAGCCGAGCTTAAATCCTCTGGAACTCTGGTCCGACGAGTTTATCTTGGTGAAGTCCCATGTAATATTCTTTATCACCTATAGACGCCCAGGTCCCTGTGCTGTTGCATCATGGGGTCTCCTTTAAACATGGGGCGGGGTCTGAGAGGCAGCTGGAGCGCCAGGTCTGAGCCCCAGTGTGCCTAGGACTCTTTCTTATTGGCTTCTCGAGTACTTGAAGCTCCAATAGGAGGTAGAGGCATATTCTTGGAGATGACATCATCGTCTCCAACGGAGCTTGGGGTGGAAAAAGGTACGTCTGAAAGAGACATGTTGGGAACCATGCCTTCTCTGGAGCCTAAACCACGGAGAAGAGGAAGGCCTAGGAAAGATATGGAAAAAGGAGAGGAGGATCACCTCCTAGCCAGGCTGAGTGAATGTACACCCCCTGAGGGGCCTGTGATGTTTACCAACTGGTTAGAGCTGGTTGGGAGTACCGGTAGAGGAGGCGGGAGATGAAATGGAAGGGAAAAAGCATCGGGCACTTCGATCGAAAGTCCAGATCAATAGTTAGAGTAGGATCAACTCGCAATAACTGAAATATACCAAGAAAATAGAGAGTTGCAACATCAGTTGGTGGAAAAAGACCAGGATACATCGTCGTCGCATGGTTGCACAGGAAGCACGGTCTACAGAGATGACTTCAGGAAGCGCAAGATAAAATTGTGTAGCTGCGCGAGGTGCAATAGATGGCGGGAGAAAATAACATAGTGCAAGGCACGAGTAGTAACCTGGGAAAATGTTCATGTGTAGGGGATGCATAATGGGCAGTTCTGTGCCTTGTACTTTCCTAAGCGACTCTTGATAAAATTTTCTTTTGCTCTTTTTTCGTAAAGATATTTGTGATCTCACTGCCACCGGGCCGATTGGTTGTGACGTCGGCGTGGTTTATTGTATGTGATACAAACTCGATGGGAACCTTTAGTTCTAAATAATGGCAGTGTTTTGAATGTACCATGCTTTCTTTTAAATAAAAAAATTAACCATGTTCTCTTATCTAAGTCTTTTTCTTGCATAAATTATCAGATTCTTGTGATTGCCATTTTTACACTGTGAGTTTGTTAATACTTTTCTTTGTAAAATTTTAGATGTTGATTGATGCTTCTGTGGCGTTACCAACCCTGGATCATTAGAAAAATTTAATCATAAGAACAAAAAGGTACTCAGCTAGTGAGTAAGGTTCAAATTCGGGATCTCACTTGCGTAAAAAATGCTAAGAGAAGATTAGTCACCAAGAATGTTGATACCGGGCGGTAACAAGAAATTAATCATTTTGAAATCATTGATGCCACACTGGTTTCGGTGGTTCCGTGGTTGAAAGTGACACTCTTCTTTATGCACGATGCTTACTGTTACACCTTTCTGCTGAAACCGACGGATCGGTCTTCGACAAGATCCTTCCCAAGGCTTATTTGTGGAAAAGAAACACTTTCATCGGCCGACGCCGATGAAGGTCGGCGCTTGGCTATTTATAATTCTCAGATGATTTTCATAACCCTTAAATTTTACCGATGCCGAACTTCTAAAGCGAGTCGGGGAAAATTCTGGGTCACCGATTCCTTGAGTAGTTGTTAAGTCTATTTTAGATTTAAGATAATTATTTGTTGTATGTTCAAGTGAGATTTAATGAATTCAAACATGAAACATATAAGATAAGCGAAAGCATCAGTTTCATACTGAAGTGAAAATAAGCAATGCAGAGGGTCAAGTGGTACCCATAAAGGAAATGGTCATAGAATTTTCAGGGTGTGTTGAGTGCTCAACAAATGGTGATTCACTGGGCGAATGCAGAATCTCTGGTTCCCCTTTGTTTCCCTTAGGGTAATAATTCCATGTAGAACAAGAATCAAACATATTTATTCATACATTCATTTGTATATATATATATATATATATATATATATATATAATTGAAAGTATTGTTTTAGGGCTTGGCCTTTTACTGGGAGGGCATCAGGTTCCCCCTTCAGATTTTGCAACCGATAAGTACCTGCCCCGATTTTCTTGGCCACTTGGAAAGGGCCAAGCCATAGGCTCTAGAACTTGGAGTGTTTCCCTTTTGGTTCATTTTCCCTATCCCACTTCAGAAGTAAGTCTCCTACTTCAAAGTTCTTTTCCTTAGCGTTATGCTTATCAAACCATCTTTTCACTATTTGTTGGTGGGCTAGGAATTTTGACTTAGCCTTTTCTCTTTCTTCTTCCAGCATGAGAAAAGTGTTGTTTCTTTGTTGCATGGACGAGGATGGTTCCTCATTGGAATCTTGGGCCAATTGAAGAGATGGAAGATAGAGCCCATTTGGGAGGATGGATTCTTGCCCATAAACCATAAAATATGGGGAATTTCCTATAGCTTCTTTCGGTGTGACCCTATCGGCCCATAGAGCATTATGATGTAGATTATGCCAATTTATTTGGTTATCCACAACCGTCTTCTTTAATATCCTTATTAGGTTTTTTTTTGTTGATTCTGCCACATCGTTTCCCTGAGGGTAATAATTTGCAGAGTACTTGATTATGATCCCTTTGTCTAGAGAAAACTCTGTCAATAAGGTAGAAGAGAAATAAGCTGCATTGTCAAAGACCAAAACAAAGGGAACACCAAAACTTATGATCAGATGTTGTTCTATAAATTGGATTACTACCTTCTCATTTACCTGAGTCAGAGGAATGAACTCTACCCATTTTGTGAAATAATCAGTGGCAGTAAGAATATACTTGTGCAATTTTGAAGAGCTCGAGGTAATTTCTCTTATTATGTCTAACCCCCACTATTCAAAAGGCCTCGAGACAGTCACAGGATAAAGTGGGACTACTTCCCTTTTCTCCTTTCTAGTGCTTATTTGACAAGTCTTACAGTTCCTAGTGTAGGTATGAGCATCTTTGAATAAGGTGGGCCAGTAATAGCCAGCTCTCAGAATATTATGAGTGGTGGTGTTTCCTGCAAAATTCCCCCCAGCGGGGCAGTTGTGGATTTTTGTTAGCACTTTATCAATGTATTCTCATTCGAGACATCTCAATAGTACTCCATCATAGTAGATCCAGAAGAGCACTGAATTTATCAGGAGATACTGTGTAGATTTTAACCTCAGGGCTCTCCTTTCCCTAGGATTGAGGTTCTCGGGACAAGTCCCATGATGTAGAAGATAAGTTAAATCCTTGTACCAGGAGCCTTGTCCTAGGGAGATGTATGCTATTTCATTACACCGTAGTGCTATTTCGTTTTCCCACTCAAAATCTGGAATTGCTTGATCCTGGGCTTCGACTACGAGCTTGCACAAACCTTTTCCTTTTACTAGTTTCACAGGTTTTATATCTAGATCAAATTCCTGGACTATTGCCATCCAATTCCCTCTCCTTTCCCCCATTTCTTGTTGGGTAAACAGGGATTGGAACACAGGGTGTGGCACAATCACCTTAGTGTGATTCTTGAGGATGTAAGACCTGGAATGCTTGACTTCCTTATAGACCGTGTAGGCATGTTTATCTATGGCAGGTTAATTGAGCTTAGCTCCTTGAATATTGGTACTCATAAATGACATTGGGGCTTCATTGTTGTCATCATCCTTTTGAGTCAAAACCACAACTAGCAATTAGTCGGAGGCGAAAGTATAGAGGGAAAAATCTCTATTAAAATTGGGACTTCACAACACTAGGGCTTGGGATATGGTAGCTTTGATATTGCCGAAGGTGTATTTTCTCTCATCTTCCCACCTAAATTTGACATCCTTGCCGATCATATTCTGTAAGGGTTTGATGATTTTGGCAAAGTTGGGAGTGAATTTCCTTACAAAGTTGATTTGGCCGAAAAAGGACTGCATAGCTTTCTTGTTATGGGGTAGCGGAAGTTGAGCTATGGCCTTAATCCTTTCGGGGTCTATGTGAATCCCTGCTTGCGATATAATATGGCCTAAAAACTTACCTTCCTTGACACTGAAAATAGTTTTCTTAGGGTTCAAAGATATACTGTATTTCCTGCATCTCTCAAAAATTTGAGTTAAGTGTCGGATGTGATCTTCTCTATTCTTCAAGTACACTGTAACGTCATATAATACACTACCACACATCTATTGATAAGTCCTCAGAAAGCTACGTCCATGGCCCTTTGGAAGGTTTCTCCTGCGTTGATTAACCCGAAAGGAATGTGTTTATAAGTGAAGTTTCCCCATTTGGTTCGGAAGGTGGTTTTTAAATGATCTTCTTCTGAACCCAATACTTGGTTGTAGACTGAGAACCTGTCTAGTAGGGAGAAAATTTTCGATCTTGACACGGTCTGCAAGAGTTGTTCCATCGGTGGGACATGATAATTGTCCTTTTCGGAAGCGTTGTTGAGGTTCCGAAAATCTACGGATAATCAGATTTCTCCTGACGTTTTCCTCACCGGAACAAGATTTGCTACCCAGGTGGAATGCCTAACTTGGAAAATTATCTTTGCATCTAAAATATTATTTAACTCCTGATACATGAGAGTTTCTAGAGATGGATGATACTTTCAGAGATTTTGCTAGAAAGGTTTTATTTCAGGTTTCAACGGGATGGTGTGTTGAATAATGTGGTTGTCATACATTTTCAAATCCTTATAGGACCATGCGAAGATGTCCTGATATTGTCTAAATAATTTTAGGTAGGCTTTCCTCTCTTCCTTAGATATGGTTTTGCCGAGGTTCACATTTTTCGGGTTCTCTGGGGTTCCAATATTTACAGTTTCATGGAGGGGGAAAGAGCTACCAGTCTCTGCGTTTTTAGGTCCTTTAAATCATTCCTTTAGATCAAACAGATTCTCTAGATTAGCTACCCCCCTCAAGGTTGTGCGAGCCTTTGGTTCTGTCCAAAGATCATTGCCTATTGATTTCTCTTGGAACTCTTCATCGTCAATAGCGATATCTTTGAAATTATCTTGGTTGGTTAAGAAGTTTATGATTTGTTCATCTCCCTCAAAGACTTTCCAAATAGAAATGTTATTAGGTACCGATGGTTTGTAGAGAAGTTCTACAGTGAATTGGGAGGATTCATAATCTTATAGAAGTGATAGTCTAGAAGCGGGCATGGATAAAGAGTTGGCAAGAATATTCTTTTCCCTAGGAATCACCGTGATATTGAAAGCCTCAAAGCGCTCTATTAACCTATGCACCTCCTACTGGTAGTTCTTAAGATGAGGAGAATTGCAATGTATAGTATTCCTTACTTGTCTAACAATAATTTCAGAGTCTCCAAAAACTTTCAATTCTTTGAAATCCATATCTATGGCTTTCTTTAACCCTTGTACTAGAGCTTCATACTTGACAGTGTTGTTCGTACATTCGAATTCTAGTCTACAGGACATGAAATGACATTTACCTTTATGGCCGATGAGGATGCACCCTGCTCCTGACCCTTCTTGTGATTTAGATCCATCAAAATAGAGGGTCCAAATGGGTGAATGACAATCACTCCTTTCTCTTTCCTCTTTAATGTTTTGTTCTCTGATCTTTTCTCCCACAAGTCATAATGTAGAGTTTTGACAGAAGAGAGAGTCTCCCGTCGGCATCAGTGATTCTTCTTGGAAAATCATTTCAGATTTTTGGGTAAACAAAACATTAGATAGGAGAGGAGAAAAGTTCCTGAAATGGGAATCACATGAATAATTACCCAACATGGGAAAGTCCATGGATATGGGTTCATTCAGGGTTTATAGATCAGTGTCTGTATGCTTCAGATATTTCTCCTTATCGATCCTGATCATGTTGTTGTATCCTTTCAGTGGTAGCCAAAGGTGTGCCCAATCTGTACTGAAATATCCATTGATCTTTTTAGACCAATCTCAGCTCAGTAATAGCCCATATGCCTCTGGGATATCTACTACAATGATGTCAATTACTTACACAAAATTAGGATGCGTCGCTATCCTGATAATCACATCTTTGAGTTCTCCCATGAACTTGACTTGGGTTCTATCTAATTGTATGGCATGCTTATCACTTTTGAGAGGGACAATGCCTAATTTATTACAAATGACCAAGGGAATCATGTTGGAAGATGCACTAGAATCTACCAAGAAGTTGTGAAGGTTCCTGTTGAAGACTTCAAATGTCAGGAGGAAAGGTGGAACAAAGGGATTTTCCCTCCTATCTCCCGAATAGGTGTTCATAGTTGGCTTGCTCACCGGATCGATGGAGGACATATTTATTTCCAGATCACTTGCCACCGTCAGGTTTCTTATGGAGTTCAAAGCCTACAATAGAAATTCCTTTTGCTGTGGGATCCTACACATGTCCATAACAAATATGTTGGTCCTTAACATTTTCAAATCTTCGACCACGTTATAATCTAGTTTGGGTGATTCCCAGTGTGAATTCTTATAGGTTTCTTGCCGAAAGTGGAAGGCATTTTCGGGTGATTGGGGGTTACCTTACTCTTCGAGACCTGGGCGATGTCGACATCTTTCGATCCAGGCAGACCCTTACTGTGCATCTATATCGTCAAGACTTCTGCGGGTCGTTCATGGGACTCAAATAGGTCGTTGGAAGGCATGATCAGGTTGGGATCCCATATCATCATGGCCATGTCTCATTTTGGATCAATATATTCTTGATTTACACCATTGATAGCCAAACTACTTGGTTGTTCGGTTGGGGAGACTTCATCTAGGAATCGATTGGCCATCAAATTCATGGCGTGTACCCATTGGGGGCAGTTTATTTTAGAGTGGTTTTCCTGGTGATATGTGCAAAAAGAATCAGACGCGACATTCTCTAAATCAATATTTAAGTTGGCCGGGGGATGTTCAATTGCTTTGAATGAAGGGTTTCTTTTAAAGAAAGGCTTATAGGGACTTTGGCCTAGGTTTCCCTCCCCTGTTCTTCTCTTCATGTCTATAATATGATTTGATAATTTCTTAACCATGTGTTGTAGATCCTCTATATCCCTGTTACCCTTGTCAGGAGTTTGTTTAGCTAGTTTCCTCGATGGTCTAGGTAAAAGGAGTCCTTTCCTAGGAGAGGGTCGAGCCTCTCTTTTCACCAAAGAATCCTGGCCTTCCTTACATCCTTTCATCTAGAAATCTATCGTATTGGCTTCTTCAAAAAATTTCGCAAGGGTTTTCTTAGCGACTCTTTTCACAAACATAGAAATAGAAGCCATAAGCGCATTGGCATAAACCTCGATTTGCATTTCTTGAGTTGGTTTCGCCACGGGCTGGAATTTGTTTAAAATGGTCATGAATCTTTGATTGAAATATTTGAACCTCTCTTTTGGGGTCATGGTGGATGCGAACAACTCATCTATCAGGGCTCCCGTAGTAGTTTCTTCCACAAACTTGTCTAAAAAATATTTTTGGAACTTAGTCCAGCTGGTTATAGATCCTACTGGAAAATTAAAATACCACGTGGAAGATGAATTTTCAAACGTGTAGGGAAAAATTATACAGACTACGTCTTCATGTTGAACGTTCATCAGCCTGATCGCAAGTATGAATTTCTTGATATGATCTTTAGGTAAGCCTGAAGTCTCGGGATCATACTTGGGGAGAAACTTTTCTGAGTTTCGGGGAATATTATGTACTCATCCCGGGACAACCACGATGTCTTCGACCAACCAAGGTTGGTTTTCTTGGAGTGGGATTTCCCTTTCCCCCCCATGATCATTATTACCTTCCATATCTTCAGAATCTTATTTGAGCTCCTCTTCTTTCAAAAAATGGTTTGGCTCAGAGATATTACCGGCTGGTGTTTCAGGTATTAGATCAAGAGGTTCTTGGATTTTTGTAATTGTGAAATCTATCAAGTCTTCTACAGAGTGTATGAAAACTTCTTCAGAAGTACTAACCACTGGTCTGCTTTGTTTTTTTCTTCGAGGAAGGATAGGAGCTAAGGAAAACACGTCGATTTTTTGGGTGTAGGCTCTAGTGATTCTCTGAAACTGATTCACTTCCTCGTGAGGAAGGGCATAAGGTATTTCGGGATGAAAAGGTTGTTCCTCGAGTTGGGGTGAGTTACCTACTTCAGGAGTACTCAGTAAGTGTGGGTTGTCCGTTGAATGACTAGCCATGCATGTGGACAGTTATGAATCTATAGGTTGTTCAAAATATTATATAAATTATATACTCAACCATTCATTCTCAGGCCCTCCTTCTGGCGCCAATTTTGTTGATGGGTCTTAAATCCCTTGACTCAATAGTAGGAACCAAACTTGCCACCGAGGCCCAATTAGATTATGCAGTATTTAAGATGGAATGGTTCTCCAGATCTTGTGATTTGGCCGATTTATCGATGGGATTTATGTTGTGAAGGATCTTCCTTCAGTTAAGATGGTTCTTTTTTCTGTATTTCTCTTGGGTGGGGCTAGTATGAGAGATGCAAGCCAGTATAAACCAACTTGACAAATAACAGGATAGAATTTTAACTATTGGGAAGAGGTTGAGCTTGGGATAACCTGCTGCTCAAACATGAAGATAGTGATTCTATGCCAAAGGGTCTAGTACTAATAAATTAACCAAATGAGCATCCAATTATTGTCTGAGAAAACTAATTAACAGAAAGAAAACACATATGTAATCAAGATCACAGTAAGAAAAATAATTCATCTACCATAACATTCATCACATAACAACACAACGATTTTATCTTCATCAGTAAAGAAAAGAACATCAAAACATTGCACCAGATAACTTGACAACATAATTAATATCTCTTACTCATTTACTACATCATTCATGGAACATGATAGGAAGTAATTCTTCTTCGACTCGAATCACATACATCTGATGAAAAAAACTTGTCTTTGGTCCAATAGGACTTCTCAGTTCATAGCAGTCTCAAAATAGTTATCAAAAACCAAAAATAAAGAGTTCTTACAACAACCATCGACCCCTGACTAATTGGTTGATGTCCTTATTTATAATATAAAATTCAACTGAAATTAATGGCTAAGTATAGTTTGAACCAAACTAAAATTCCCACTAGGCGTTATCATCTAAAAGTTTCTTCAACAGTCCAACCAAGATATTTCTTGAAAAGGGTGACTCCTTTCATATTTAGACCAACTGATAAATAGATCTTCACAAGTGTTGGCCCATAGAAATCTATGTTGTTCCATTGGAGCCACATATATCCCCCTGATGTCAGCTGCATGCACCTGATACTTTGTTAGAATGAAGTTCAATTGCTGAAGCGTGGTTCGGGATCTGATCGGATGTTTTGTGAACTGTTGTACTTGCCCTAGACTTGCACCAGTTATATTTGGGAATTATTTGGTTCACAGTGAGTCCTGTTCAGTATATAACTGGAACACATCACTCAGGTTGACAAATTCATTGGGGGTGCCAAACTCGGGGAGCCTAACATCCTTCATTGCTCTGACAATTCGGTTTTAGTGTTTCCTTTATTTCTTCAGCGAGGTCACAGGATGAGCTATGTTCGGTAGTCGAGAGGATTTTTCCTATAATCAAAGTAGATATAGTTTAGTGATTAAGAAACCTATGATAAGACATAAATAAATTGAAAATATTAACGCGTACCTACGTAGCTCGCTAGTCCCAGTCATTTTAATACTTACGTGATCCCAGACGCTCCTTTGAATGACCTGTGATGACCTAGTTGAAGCCGTCGTATCTCTTTAGTTTAAATGAATTACATCACCGTGCCATAGGGTGGAAAATCAAGTACGACAAACATGAGCATATAAACTATCATAGTAATCACTTGACCATTGGGGCTAAAAGGAGGCATCAGAGATGGGTGTGTGTGTGTGTGCTCCCAAAAGGTCGGATACCGTAAAGAGGAAGTTGTTAAATGCCTCCAGAATCTGTATCACCAAGCGTTTCAAACATCATTTGTCAATAATGAAGGTTCGAAATTTCAAAAAGATCGGAAGGATTGTACCGCACGTTCCCTGCAACTCTGATTCGATAGAATTTACATGTTCTGGATTGCATCCGTTGAGAAGTTGTGGCGCGTTGAGTTTCCAAAAACATCATGTCACCAGGTGCAGGTGTTTTATTGGCATGCTCTATTTCATTCCTTCATTTCTCTATAAATTCTAGGAGATTTGTGGGGAATGCATATGCCGAGCTTAAATCCTATGGAATTCTGGTCTGACGAGTTTATCTTGGCGAAGTCCTGCGTAATAGTATTTATCACATGTAGATTCCTGGGTCCCTATGTTGTTGCGTCATGGGGTATCCTTCAAACACGGGGTGGGGTCTAAGAGGAAGCCAGAGCACTAGGTCTAAGCCCCAACGTGCTTGAGACTCTTTCTTATTGGCTTCTCGAGTACTTGAAGCTCCAACAGGAGGTACATGCATATGCTTGGAGACGACAACAACGTCTCCAGTGGATCTTGGGGTGGAAAAAGGTATGTCTGAAAGAGCCATGATGGGAACCATGCCTTCTTTGGAGATGAAACCACAGAGAAGAGTAAGTCCTAGGAGAGATATGGAAAAGGACAGGAGGACCACCTCCTGGCCAGGATGAGTGCACGTCCACCCCCTGAGGGGCCTGTGATGTTTACCAATTGTTCAGAGTCGGTTGGGACTACCAATAGAGGAGGTGGGAGACGAAAGGGAAGGGAAAAAGTGTCGGGCACTTCCGTCGAAAATCCAACTCAACAGTTAGAGCAGGCTCAACTCACAATAGTTGAACTCTACTGAGAAAATAGAGAGCTGCGATGCCAGTTGGTGGAAAAAGACCAGGAGACATCGACGTCGTAGGGTTGCATAGGAATCACGGTTTGGCTGCAGAGACAACTTCAAGAAGCACAAGATACAATTGTGCAGCTTCGCGAGGTACAATAGATGGCAGGAGAAAAGAACATAGTGCAATGTGCGAGTAATAACCTGGGAAAAGGTTCATGTGTAGGGGACCCATAATGGGTAGTTATGTGCCTTGTACTTTCCTAAGTGACTCTTGATAAAATTTTCTTTTGCTCTTTTGCTGTAAAGATATTTGTGGTATCACTGCCACCGAGCAAGTTGGGCACAACGTCAGCGTGGTTTATTTTATGTGATACGAACTCAGTGGGAAACTTTAGTGCTAAATAATGGCAGTGTTTTGAATGTACCACACTTTCTTTTAAATACAAAAATTAACCGTGTTCTCTTATCTGAGTCTTTTTTTTGCATAAATTATCAGATTCTTGTGATCATCATTTTTACACTGTGAGTTTGTTAATACTTTCCTTTGTAAAATTTTAGATGTCGATTGATGCTTTCGTGGCCTTACCAACCCTAGATCATTAGAAAAATTTAGTCATAAGAAAAAAAGGTACTCGGCTAGTGAGTAAGGTTCAAATTCGGGATCTCGCTTACGTAAAAAATGCTAAGAGAAGATTAGTCACCAATATTGTCGATACCGGGCGGTAACAAGAAATTAATCATTTTGCAATCACTAATTCCGCACTTGTTTTAGGGGTTTTTGCAGTCGGTTGTGTCACTCTTCTTTATGCACGACGCTTACTGTTACACCTTTCCGCCGAAACCGACGGATCGGTCTTTGGAAAGATCCTTCCCAAGGCCTATTCGTGGAAAAGAAACACTTTCATCGACCGACGCCGATGAAGGTCGGTGCTTGACTATTTTGACTTCTCAGACGATTTTCATCACCCTTAAATTTTACCGATGTTGAACTTCTGAAGCGAGTCGGGGAAATTCTGGGTCGCTGATTCCTTGAGTAGTTGTTAAGTCTCTTTTAGATTTAAGGTAATTCTTTGTTGTATGTTCAAGTGAGCTTTAATCAATTCAAACATGAAACATATAAGATAAGTGAAAGAATCAGTTTCATACTGAAGTGAAAATAGGCAATGCAAAGGGTCAAGTGGTACCCAGAAAGGAAATGGTCATAGAATTTTTAGGGTGTGTTGAGTTCTCAACACAACCCTCAATGACACTGAACCCCCCCCTAGACCTCGTAGGTTTCTATTTATATCTATTCTTGGCTCATTAGCCATTACATTCTCTTACCAAAACCCTAACCTAGTTAGGTCTTCTTGCATGCTGGCCTTGCACACTTTTCTCCTATGCATGCACATTTTCATCCGCAGTGTTTCCTGCCAGTTGTCTTTCTTTCCCTTCTTCTTACATGCATGCCTCACATGCTTTTATGCCAACTATATTTCCTCCACATCATTCCTTTTCCCCAAAATGGGCCTATGCCTAACATGTCTCATGATGACTATATGTGTGTGAATATAAATGAGATAAGGAGTACTGAAGTTGGAAATATTGGGAAGAAGGTCATTTCTATGAAACTAGAACCCTATAAATGCCATATTTTACACATTTCTAGTGGAATTATGTTAGTAAGTTGGTTCTCTCTTTGCACATTAAATCCTTGGAAAGATGGATCACACGAGGGAATTCACATCAGTGAAGGGGATGCCTCATCCTAGAGGGTGAGTATAGCAAGGAAGAGGAAACTTAATAATTCATATGGCACATTGACAGATTCTTGAGGATGTGTCAATGACTAATTTATTGCTTGTGATAGCCTTGTGAAATGTAGAAATAGCTATAGAGATAAGTATTTGTTCATGATTACAAGAATAAATGTTACATTATGGAGTTGAGAACTCCTGTGAGTGAGAAAATTGTTTCATGCTAGTAGCTATAACATGATTTTTTTCTTGATGGACATTATAGAAATAACCAAAGATTCAAGTTGTAAATTGAGTACCCGGAAAGCAGAGAACCATAAGGAAACAAATCTCAATGACAAAAGAATGAAATAAGTAAAGTGAGGTGGACTTGTTACAACTCAAAAGAAGCAAAGTGGGAGCTAGAAGATGCAATGTGAGAGGCACACTTGCAACTATTTTTGAAATTTTGGAGACTTTTGTTAGAAAAACAGGATTGTGGAGAATAAAATAAAACAAATGCGGAAATAAAAAAAATAAGATACAAAATACAATAGATACATAGATATAATTGGTTCACCCAATGTGGGATACGTCCACCAGAGAAATTTCCAGGTCCTTCCTTTTATTATCCAGTAAATGAAGGGATACAACCTACAACACACCTGCTATAACTTCCTCTTCTTTCTCTCACAATCTCCTCTCTCAGAATACAATATTCACAATGATACATAGTCGCAATACATTTCCCTCATAAAACAGGGTTTCCATATAGGGAAACAAAACCCTAACATAACTTCTACCGTCAGATATGCGACCTTATAATGAACAGTCCAGATTTACTTTGAAATTAAAATATACATTTCCAAGGAAATTTTTCCTTCCGAGGCTTCGTTCCCGAACCCTCGCTGGGGGCCCTCTTTCCCCCAAACCTCATAGGTGGGGGAAACCCCCCCCCCCTTCAACCCCTCCACATGGAGGGGTGTAAAATATTCATGGGGTATAAACATGGCTGAAAACAAATACCTATGAAACAAGAAGATAATCATGCTCCACAACCAATGACTTTTTTATTGCAGCTCGAGTTCCTGGAGCCACAACTCTAAGACTTCCCATCTGATTTATGTTGGATCCCTAGAAGGGAAGTGGTACAAACCGTGGGACAATAGTTTTGATAAGGGGGAAGAATTCCTTGGGATGTGCAGGCCAAGGGGAATAAGAGATTGTTGGTTGGAATTTCTATAGGATTTAATAAACTATGAAGTTGTTGCACCTGGAGTTCCTTGAGTCGTAAATCTGATACTTCATGGCCATTCTGTGTTGGATCCGTAGAGGGAAGTGGTATATCCTGAGGGGTTATAGAGAAGAGGAGGGGGTACACTTCCTTAGATTGTGCATACTAAGGGGAATGAGAGATTGCTGGTTGGAATTGTTGTAATTATTAGAAACTGTGAAATCATTATGTATGGTTTTAGGCAAGACTGCCTATGTATATATGTATTAAGATGGAATGCCTATGTGATATTAGGCTAGAGAGCCTATACGATGATTAAAGGATGAATATCCTGGCATTATAATATGTATGTAAACATGTATGGTTATGTGCACTAAGGATAGTGCAAAAACAAGGGGGAGGGGAATGTAACATACCTAGTTTTAATCTACATAAATTGTAATGTAAATGTACAAATATTAATTAGGCTAGTGAGCCAATATGTTCTATTCCAAAGAACATGTACTGATTAATATGTCCGAGAGATGAGATATGCTTATTGTACATTAAAATTATTAATACTAATAAATTTTTGGCTGCAATATGAGAGGGATGATAACGATGGGGGGCTATGATTCCATAAGAGAGGGGGATAAAGGGGGTCTAAGGGGTTCCACATGCCTAATAATATAATCCATTTCATTATTAATGTTTGTATCCTTTGAATGATAAAAAAAAATATTGAATTCATGTAAGAGTGTGTTAGCACTGAGAATCACCCTCAGATTGAAAGAGGATAAGCCCAGTACCCATCAAAAGATTTGTACATGTAAATGAGTGATTAAAGGTCAAATGGAAAAAACTCAGAATAAGAATGTTTTAACTCAGAAAACTGGGCTAGCATGCATAAGCTAATGAGGTCTTGATTAACTTCAGTCAGTGGTTTGGGGTAAAAGTGAATAGGAGGAAGAATTAGTGAGGAAAATGGAAAGGTATTCTATTAACATCAAGTCTTCAAGCAACCAAGAGAAGAAAACTCAGTCATAAGAACTTCTTGAACTTAAAGTTTAATAACACTGAAAAACATTCATAGCAACATTATAATCAAACATTCATCATAACACAACCACAACACCTCATATGGATCATCCAATCATGAGTATTTCAATATAAGAGGCAACGAGATGATAAATGAACAAGTGACTTCTATTAATAAAAATGTCTCATGTCCAATACATAACCAGATAACAACTTTACTTAGTCAAAATATTACAATCAGGGAACCCTGCTCAACCATTAAAACCTCTCTAATAATTTAGAAGATGTATTTATAATAAAAAGAGAAAATACAACAACTAGAGGTGTGAGTTGGTCTTCCTATCCTAGGATTCTCCAAAACAACTTCAATTCTAACACCTGTGCAAACAGATCTTAACAAATTTCTACAATTTAGGAGCCATCTTGGAAACCAGTCCAAAAATAATTAAATGGATTTCCTTCTAGCTTAGGCACATTCTTCTTCAGTGCTAAGTGTCCTCCAATGCTCGTATGTTGCTTCCAAGATTCCACCTGTGATCTTTTCTTCTCTCCACATCATCAAAAATAAGGAAGGAGTCATGAATTTGAACCTTTGATTGTGATGGCCAGTTCGTAGCACCATTATGTAAGTACATTTGGTAGCCAATTCTGTAGCACCCTTTGTAAAACAACTCTAAAGATTTTGTAGCGCTTCTTGTGTAACAACTCTACAATTTATGTAGCGCCACTCCTGAAATAGCTCTACAGATTCTGTAGCGCCACTCCTGAAATGGATCTGCAGTTTCTATAGCTCCACTCCTATGTAACGAATTTGCAATTTTCGTAGTGCCACTCCATAAAATAGTTATGCATATTTCGTAGCATCATTTTTGAGTTTGGCTAGGATATTTTGTATCACCTTCGATAGCGCAATTGTAGAACATCCTGTATAGACGATTCCATAGTGCCATGGCACTACAAAATCTCTAGGTTTTTTCTGTGTGATGAAATCAATTATTCAAAAAAAAAAAAAAAAAAAAACTTAGCTAATGGAATAGGAGCCTATAGATGCCTGTATAGGTGGAAAAATCATACTTCCTTGATCATTTCAAACTTTGTGAAAAAATATCACCCACAAAAATGGATCTGTCATCCCCCAACTACTTCATCAATCTAGCACTCCTCCTTGTTGGAGGAGAACTTCCCTATGTCATATCAACATGTTTTTATTTTGCAAGGGTACTCCTCTTAAGTGCTGGTTCATCTCTTTCTATTGCAGCTTGTACTAGAACATTTAAGTTCCTCAGGGCCAGTTCATCCTTGAAATGCTACAATTCTTCTTTGAGCTTTCTATTTTGGGATTGAAAGCTTCTGTTTTTCCTTTAGAGGGTCTTAAGTTTCTTATGGAGAGGCATGGATTTTCTTACTGAAAACCTTTCCAGATCAAGGGTTTCACTATACCTATCCATGAGCTCCTTCATCTTTCTTCTCTCAGTCAAAATTTCTGCCTTCAAATGAGCAACTTCTTTCCTAGCCTCCCTGAGCTGTCTAATCAATATTTTGAAAGTGGGATCACTAGGTGGAGTGTTGATGTTGATAACCTCAATAGGTTTCTTAGTGTATTTAACTTTATATTTCTTATGAACATGGGCTCTGTTTATCACCTCAATAGGCTTTTCAATTCCTTTACCTTTATCTTTCTCTTTCCTTGGAACGAAATCCTTGGGTAAGACTTCTTCTTCAATAACTTCCTTGTGGGCTGATGATCTAGTAAAAGGCTTCTTGATTTTGATATTAGTTGCTAGAGTAGGTGAAGGGAGATGAAAATTCATTCCCCTCTTAGTTGTGGTTTTGGTATATGAAGGGACTTCTTCCAATTCAGGTGCAAGAGGAGGTGAAAAATCTCTCTATGGGGAGAGATGAACCTCCCTCTCTTCTTATTCGATTTCCTTAGGGGTTTCTTTGTCTTGAGTAGTGGGTTTTATTTTTCTCTTCCTTTTTGTTCTTTTTTGGGAGACACTACTAGATGGCAAAGGGATATGCATCCTAGATTGAGTGGTAGAGGCTATATCTAGCTGCATATGGAAAGAGACAATGGATTGTTCCCAAGGAATGTTCCTTTTCTTCAACTCTTCCATCACCAACATCCTGGTCAAGCTAGAGTGGAAGACACTAGTGTCCACAACCTTGGATCATGGGGTTGATAATTCTTGGTGTCAAGTCAAAAGGTGAGTCAA
The DNA here is from genome assembly GCA_009831015.1 of Picea engelmannii. Taxonomy (NCBI): domain Eukaryota; kingdom Viridiplantae; phylum Streptophyta; class Pinopsida; order Pinales; family Pinaceae; genus Picea; species Picea engelmannii. The sequence continues at coordinate 27,857 of WSFP011286599.1, read as the reverse complement.
ATACATGAACCATAAAATGAACCTAGGCTAAAATCATATGTGTGGGCCAAAAAATGAGCCAAAACCCAAGTATTTATTTGTTTGTACTAACCTAAGAAAATCACAAAGAGAAAAATAAAGAAAACCTAAAGACTAAAAGGTAAAAATTAAAAACCTAAGGGATAAAAGACCCATGACAGCTTCATGTGATAACATTGTCTCCACAAGGGATGGCATGCTCCCTGTGAGATGCTAAGAACAAGCAACTTTAGTTTCTTATCCTAGGGATATGGGGTCACTTATTCAATCATAAATAAAACAAAAATGATATTTACAATGAATGTAAAGCCACTCATGGTTTAAGAAAAACACTTTTTTTCAGAAAGTTCCATTGAGAGGGCCACCAAAAAATTCAGAATCCTCCAAATTTTGCAACTTATAAGTGTTATTTGAAAATACCTTAGAAATATTGAAGGGACCAATCCACAAGCCTTCAAATTTACCATGTTTAAATTTGTCTTGCTTGGGTGCATCCCACTTGATCACTAGATCTCCCAGCTGAAAATAATCTTTTCTTACCTTCTTGTTAAAGGATTGCTTTATCTTCTAGTCATGGTCCTATACTTTGTCCAGTAGCTTCTCCCTAGTCTATTGCACTTCTACTAGCTGTCGTATCCTTCTTACCATATCATCAGGTTATCCTTGGTAGTTATGGAAGAATTTTTCCATTGGAAAGGCAAGATGATTAGGAAATATAGCATCAACCCCATATATAATCTGAAAAGGAGAGACACCAAGTGACCTCTTTGTTGTAACTCTATCAGCCCACAAAGAAAATTTCAGCTTTGAATCCCATGCTTTCTTGTTTTCTTCTAAGAATCTCTTGATGATATTTATAAGGCTCTTGTTAGAGGATTCTTCCAATCCATTCCCTTGGGGGTAGTAAGGAGTAGAGTGAACCAATGTAATCCCATATTGTTCATAGAACTTGATCAATGGTTCATCCTTGAAGGATGCAACATTGTCAGTAACATTTTTTCTCGGACAGCCAAATCTTGACATGATATCCTCAAGAAAAATAACGATTACCTTGTGGGAGGAATTCCTAGTAGGAATGGCTTCTATCCACTTGGTGAAGTAATCAGTGACAATAAAAATCCACCTATGATGACCACTTGAAGTGGGATGAATTTCCCTAATGAAGTCGAGACCCCACTGCTGAAAAGGTCCTAAAGCTACCACATGCTTCAATGAAAAAGATTTGAGCTACTTCTTTCCAGAAAAAATTTGGCCTTTGACACAAGATCTAATCTTTGCACAAACATCAGTAAAAAGGCTAGGACAAAAATACCCAGCACTGAGGATTTTATAGGCTGTGGTTCTCCAGAAGTGATGGCACCCACCTAAACTATCATGAAAATCAGTCATGACCTTTTGGGTCTCCTGTGGATCTAGACATATCAAAATCACTCCTAGAGGATCTTTCCAATACAAAACTTGATCAATAAGACAATATTTGATTGCTTTAAGCTTCAAATATCTTACCTTTTTCTTTTCCAAACCATCAGGAGGTTGCAATTTCTGCAGAAAATATATGATGTCCTTATACCAAGTGGATTCTACCAACATTGGGATGACATGAGAACCTTTATCAACCAACTCAACTTGTTTATTTTTTGAGTTTATGTTCATGAAATTAACCCCCAGAGCTTTTCAATTTTATTCAACCAACAACCTAGCTAAACCTTGGCCTCTCACCAATTTAGTGGGATTTATTTCAAGGTCAAATTCCAGAATTTTGGCAATCCATTTGCTCCTCCTACCATCTATGTCAGGTTGAATAAGTATATATTTCACTGAGGTTGAAGGGACATATGCAACAAAATTTGAATGTAGAACATATACTCTAAAATCCTTGAGGGCTTTGACGAAAAAATAATCCTTCTTTTCCATGATATCATATTTAATTTTTGCATCCCTCAATGCACAAATGAAAAAGGAAATAGGCTTCTCTAACCCTTCTGCATTTTTCCGGAATAAAATAGCAACCACTGTATCAAATGAAACAAAGGAAACTATCATAAAATCCTTGGAGAAGTCAGGGCTGATGAGCACAGGTGCTTCAATCAAAGCCTTTTTTATTTGATCAAAATAATATTGAGACTCAGTAGTCCATTTGACCTCATTTCCTTTCCTAAGCATGGATGTAATGTACTTTACCAATTCAACAAAATTTGAAATGAACCTTCTTAGAAAATTGATTTTCCCCAAGAAATATTGAACTTGTTTCTTGGATATAGGGAGAGATAAGGTCTATATGGCTTCTACTCTGCTTGAATCAATTCTTACCCCTTATGCTAATACAATGTTCCCCAATAAATTTCCATCCTTCATAGAAAACAATGACTTTTTAGGATTGAGAGAGAGACCAAACTTTCTGCACTTCAAGAAGACATTTTTCAAATGATAATAATGGTATTTATCATATTGTGAGAACACTATGATGTCATCTAAAAAGATGACAACAAACTTGTCCTTATCTCCAATAAAGGTAATGTCCATTGCTCTCTGAAAGGTCACTTCTGCATTCATCAATTTGAAGGGCATTTTGGCATACATGAATGTGCCCCAAGGAGTAGTGAAGGTTGTCTTCTCTCTATCTCCAGGCAAGAGAAAGATCTGATTATAGCCAAAAAATCCATCAATCATAGACATCCTAGATGAACCTGTCACCCTCTGTAAAATATGCTCCATATTTGGTAAGGGGTAATTATCTTTCTTAGAGCTTCTATTCAGATTTATGAAATCGACACATAGTCTGATTTCCCCATTCTTCTTCCTCACTGGGACCAAGTTAGTCATCCATTCAGAGTATCTCAAAGTAATGGTGATTTTAGCATCCAAAATCTTTTTTACTTCCTTTTCCATAATAGGCAACATCATAGGATTTATATGTCTAAGTTCATGCCTAAATGGCTTGGTCTCCTCTTTCAAAGGGATCTTATGTTCAATGATGTTTGTGTCACATGTTCTCAAATATTCATATTTCTAGGAAAACACATCAACAAACTCTTTTAGAAGCTTAACATATTCATCCTTTTGTTCCTTTGACAAGACGCTAGACAACTTAACATACTTTGGCTCCTTCTCTGTACCTAAATTTCATTCAGTCACATTAGTATTTTCAGTTGAACCTTTAACCTTTACAACAACATCATTTCTATCGAAAAATATCTCCAAAGGAACTAGTCCTTTTTTAATATGATTACTGGGAAAATGAACAATATGATGGTCAACAATTTTATTCAAAAAAACATCAACATGAGGGATTTTTTCAGTATCATGATCTTGATCAGTATGTAAGGCATAAAAATCATCCACAGTCTCAAGAAATATTTTTATCTCAAGATCATTCTCAAAAACCTTTCAATGTTTGACATTGTTAGGTATAGGGGGTCTATACTTCACTTCCACATCATATTTGAGTTTAGGGGGAAAAGGAAGTCTGAAATTACTTGTTGAAACAACCAAGGAATATTCCATAGTGTTCTCCTCTCTTGGAACAAATGAGATATTAAAACATAAGAAGAAACTATCAACAAGATCCCAAACTTCATTTCTGTAAGTCCTTAACCCAGGGTGTTTAGCTTGATACAAAATTTTGATTTGATGAACAATTAATTAAACATATCCAAACATCGCTAACTCTTCAATCCTCATGTCTTTGGAATCCCTCAAACCCAAAACAATAGCCTCATATTCTGCCACATTGTTTGTAGTTTCAAATTCAACCTTGTAGGATAAATAAATGATCTCTTGAGTAGGGGAAATAAAGATTACCCCAGCACCAACACCTTCTTTAGAATAAGCCCCATCACAAAACATCTTCCAAACATAGGTATTAGGAAGAGGCTCTTCACAAGAGGTAATGGACTATTTTCTGATTTCAATAGGAGGTTGAGGAGCATCAGTGAGCTTCAATATACTGGATCCTAAATCAGTATCAAGTGCAAAAATAAGATGGTTGGTGGGATTTTCTTCATCACTGATGATGTAGGCTAATTGAGCCTCCCTGTAAAACCTTCTATGTTCTCCCACAAACACAATAATGGTGTCATATGAAAGGTCCATCTGCAAAGTTCCCCCTAGTCTTTTTATCCAAGATCTTTACAAGAGCATCCCAAACTTAGGGGGGGACATCAACCACCACAATATCCATGACCACACTTTTCATTAGCAACTGAAACAAGAAAATTCACTTTCCTAGAGTCAAAAGAGTATAATTCATGGTAGTTTTTTGTGATTTCCAACCCAAGATCATCCATGACTATTTTAGGCATGAGATTGTGAGATTCCCCTAAGTCCATAAAGAAGTTGTACAACACTTTATCATGAATGTTTAACGATGTATAGAAAGGAGGGGAAGAATCATCTCTATCCTCTACCAAAGGTCCCAAGATGACTACTGGTTTTTCATCTTGAAGGTTAACTAAATCTATGGAACTAGAAGAAGGCTTAGGCTGTATCATTTTAGAAAGGTATATTTTGAACTCCTCATTCTTAATCAACTCCAAAACAGGTACATGGATTTTGATCTTTTGAATTTCATTTTCAAAGCCGAAGGAGGGTGGGGATTTCATAATTTATTTAACTTCTGGGGCAGGGCTCTTAACCAACATTTGAGGACTTTGCAAATCTTTTCCTTTGCTATTGGCTGTCATAGCCTTATCAAAATTTTCTATTTTACTGGGCCAATCAGAAGTGTCAGTATTTCCCTCTTTATTTTTATACCTTAGGTTGTATCTATTAGGATTGCCATTTGTTTTTTGTCCTTTACTCAATTCATTTAATTGACTATCCATGAGAGACTCTTCATATGCAGATTGGGTCAAATGAGGAGATGAAGAGGTGTCACCGAGACAATGGATTTCAGGATCAATTACTTCATCCTCTCCTTATTCATCAACAACATGGTTGTTTTGCAGAGGGGTTTGAACTTTTTGATCATCCCTATCCCTATTTATTGGATCTCTTTGGAGGACCTGAGGGGCATTATTTGGTCTTCTGAAATTACCTCTATTGTCATCATTTTGTGTGTTTCTATAGTTCTGTTTTCCTTTAAGTTTCAACTTCTTCGTTTCGACAGAAAGTGATTTTACCAATTTTGTAAGTTCATCAACCTGAGGGTGGAAAACAGGGGATTCATAGGTTGAAGCTTCAACCCTACCTTTCCTTCTATATCTATTATACCTTCCCCTAATTTTTTCAGCTGCCAATATATTGGATTCTACTTCTAAGGATGCATCTTGCATATGAGATAAAGAGGTAGATCTTCTTTCTCTCAACATGAGGCAGAACTCAGGGTCAAAAGAACTGGCATAGGTAACCTTGGGAGAGGTTTTTGCAGGCTTTATTTAAGTGGGAATCTTGTTGTACATTTTATTGAATCTCTTTGAGAAGTAAGAAACAAATTCCCATTCTTTCCTCTTAAGTGATCCAAATTCTATAATACAATAAAGGAAATCCTTTTTATCCCCCCAATTCCTTAAGAAGGCATCATCCAAAGATTCAATCCAAGCAATAGATTCAGGAGTCAAACCCCTAAACCATTTTTTAGCCTCACCATCAAGGCTCTGAACAAATACTCTCATCCATACATCTTCATTTTCAATGTTAATATTATCTGCATAACTATAAAAATATGCAAGGTGGTCTTCTGCAGTTGTGTCTTCCTCCCTAGTAAACTTGGGCATGTACTTAAGGTAGTCTCCAACTGGGAGAACATTCATAGGCTAATGTAAAATAAGAGGGGCATACCTAGAAGCCACTATGACATCCATCTTATTTCTAGGAAGATTAGAACCTGCCATTAGATTGTGAACTATAGGGGAACAAGGGGAAGATGGAGTTTTGACAGCTGCAAATACAGTCTGGATTTTTGGGGAAAGAGGAAAATTGGATGGAGAGGTTTCAGTTTTTAGAGAAAGAGTTTGAGTCTTGGGGGAAGATGTTGTACGGTCCAAGGGAAAAGAGGTTTCCTCTCTTTTAGTCACAATAAATTTGATAGGAGGAGGAGTAGGAAGGCCCAAAGTAGGAAAATATTCAAGACTCTCGAGTCTAAACCAATTTACAACATCAGGAGAAACAAGGGTTTCAAAAATTTCTTCTTTGATTTGGGGGATAAAAGATAAATATTCAACAAGGAAATTTTCAAAATATAAACTTCTAGAAAATTCAGTAGAAGGTAAAAAAGGAAGGTTAGATATGGCTACTGGAGTTTTAAAAGTAGAATCATGTGAATGACCAGAAGTACCTGGTATAGTAGCTGAAAATCCTTCTTGAGAAGATTTTCCTTTCTTGATAATATTCTTTGCGTCATCTTTAGGTGTTTCCATAGGTATATGTGGAGTATACCTCATGTGTCTTCCTTTGGGAGCCACAACTGAAACAATGGAGTCACCAGGTGCAAGATGCAATATTCAATGTACTAATCTCTAATGCACCTTTAGAATCGGTATTTCTTTGTTGTTCAATCCCATGGAAATGTATTCAATTCGTTCCTTGACAATGACGCCAAGAATTTTAGCACTAAAAATCACCCTCAGATTGCAAGAGGATAAGCCTAGTACCCATCAAAATATCTGTACATGTAAATGAGTGATTAAAGGTCAAATGGAAAAAACTTAGAATAAGAATGTTTTAACTCAAAAATATGGGCTAGCATGCATACGAAAATGAAGTCTTGATTAACTTCAGTCAGTGGTTTGGGGTAAAAGTGAATAGGAGGAAGACTTAGTGAGGAAAATAGAAAGGTCTGCTATTAACATTAGGTATTCAAGCAACCAAGAGAAGAAAACTCAGTCATAATAACTTCTTGAACTTAAAGTTTAAAAACAATGAAAAACATTCATAACAACATTATAATCAAACATTCATCATAACACAACCACAACATCTCACATGGATCATCCAATCATGAGTTTTTCAATATAAGAGGCAAAAATATGATAAAGAGGGATTGACTTCTATTAATAAAAATGTCTCATGTCCAATACATAACCACATAACAACTTTACTTAGTCAAAATATTACAATCAGGGAGCCCTGCTCAACCATTCCAACCTCTCTAATCATTTAGAATATGTATTTATAATCAAAAGAGAAAATAAAACAACTAGAGGTGTGAGTTGGACTTCCCTAGGATTCTCCAAAACAACTACAATTCTAACACCTGTGCAAACAAATCTTAAAAAATTGCTAAAATTTAGGAGCCATGTTGGAAACCACTCCAACAAGAATTAAATGGCATGTCTTATAGATTAGGCGCATTCTTCTTCAGTGATAAGTGTCCTCCAATGCTCATATGATGCTTCCAAGCTGCCACCTGTGATCCTTTCTTCTCCCCACATCATAAAAAATCAAGAAGGAGTCATGAATTCAAACCTTTGACTGTGATGGCCAGTTCATAGCGCCATTCTGTAGCACATTTGGTAGCCAATTCTATAGCACCCTTTGTAAAACAACTCTGTAGATTCTACAGTGCTTCATGTGTAACAAATATGCAAATTTCATAGTGCCACTCCTAAAATAGCTCTGCAAATTATGTAGCACCACTCGTGAAATTGCCTGCAGTTTCCGTAGTGCCACTCCTGTGTAATGACTCTCCAGTTTCCATAGTGCCACTCCATAAAATGGTTCTGTAGATTTTGTAGCACCATTGTTGAGTTTGGCTAGAATATTTCATATCACATTTGATAACGCAATTGTAGAACATCTTGTATAGACGATTCCGTAGTGCCATGGCACTACAAAATCTCTGTATTTTTTCTATGTAATGTAACCAATTATGCAAAAACACAAAAAAATTAGTTGATGGCCTAGGAACCTATAGATGCCTGTATAGGTGGAAAAATCATACTTCCTTGACCATTTTAAACTTTGCAAAAAAATATCACCCACAAAAATGGATCTGTTATCCCCCAACTACTTCATCAATCTAGCACTCCTCCTTGTTGGAGGAGAACTTCCCTTTGTCATAGCAACATATTTTTATTTTGCAAGGATACTCCTCTTAACTGCTGGTTCATCTCTTTCTATTGCAGCTTGTACCATAACATTTAAGTTCCTCTGGGCCAGTTCATCCTTGAAATGATGCAATTCTTCTTTGAGCTTTTTGTTTTGGGACTGAAAGCTTATGTTTTGCCTGTAGTGGGTCTTAATTTTCCTATGAAGAGGCAGTGATATTCTTGCTGAAAACCTTTCCAGATCAAGAGTTTCATTGTACATTTCCATGAGTTCCTTCATATTTCTTCTCCCAGTCAAACTTTCTACCTTCAAACAAGCAAATTCTTTCCTAGCCTCCCTGAGTTGTTTGATCAATCTTTTGAAAGTGGGATTACTAGGTGGAGTGATGATGTTGATAACCTCAATAGATTTCTCAGTGGATTTACCTTTATCTTTCTGCTGAACAGGGGCTCTGTCTATCACCTCAATAGGATTCTCAATTCCTTTACCTTTATCTTTCTCTTTCCTTGGAACAAAATCCTTGGGTAAGACTTTTGCTTCAACAACTTCCTTGTGGTATGATGATCTAGTAAAAGGATTCTTGATTATATCTTAGTTGTTGGAGCAGGTGAAGGGAAATAAAACTTCCTTCCCCTCTTGTATGTGGTTTTGGTATATGAAGGGACTTCTTCCAATACAAGTGCAGGAGGAGGTGAAAAATCTCTCTGTGGGGATTGATGAACCTCCCTCTCTTCTTCTTCAAATTCCTTAGGGATTTGTTTGTCTTGAGTAGTGGGTTTTCTTTTTCTCTTCCTGCTTGTTCTTGCTGGGGAAACACTACTAGATGAAAAAGGGATATGCATCCTAGATTGAGGGATAGAGGCTATATCTAGCTGCATATGGGAAGAGATAATGAAATGTTACCAAGGAATGTTCCTCTTCTTCAACTCTTCCATCACCGGCATCCTGATCAACTCAGAGTGGAAGAAACTAGTGTCCAAAGCCTTGGACTTGTCTTGGATTCTATCAGACATATTTCCCATACTCCTCAACATATAGAAATGGATATTCATTGAATCCTTACCAGTGAACTGTATCAAGAGTCTTATATGATACTGGTATATCATGTTAAATATTCCCTCACATGTAAAATATCTCTGGATGATCTTCAACATTTTATCGAAGCCTTCAACTAGGTGGCTCCTAGGCACTCCATAAGACAAATTGTCTTTATGATAGTCTGTTTTGATGAAGTCCTTGGAAAAGGAAACATTGAGGATCATGGATTTAAACCACCTCTCACCAGTGTTAGGTATCTCAGTGGATACTGCAATAGAGGCCTCAGATACCTCAAACTCAAGGTTTCCAACCTTGATCTTAATTCCATCAAAGTGTAATGAAAACTACCTTTCTACTTTAGGGTGTCCCCTCTACATGTTTTGATAAAAAGAGAGGAATCCAACCCTTTGGAAAACCTCCCTGACCATAGGATCAACATCAAACATGTGCATGTCAGAAGGTTCAGTCTTGACCACAATCCCTCCCTTGTGAGACTTATTCCTTTGAGGTGTATCCACAGATATAAATAGGGGATCGAAGGTTGTAAAGAAATGAGGGGTAAAGGAACCGAACAGAGGAAAATATCTATGATATTTGAAAGTGACTAATGGTTACTCTTTCAAGCATTTTCCTCCAACTCACTTTGAATTAACAATAGACTCGTCTGATGGTTTTTCTTTAAAAAATGAGAGAAAGAAACTTCGAGGAAAGGTATGCAGGGACACACTGTTCAGTTTTATGCCACCATACAATGGTCATAAAATATTTAAAAGGTAGGGGCTACTATCCTCCTCACTGCCAGCAAACTTTGAGATAAAACGTAGGATGACACAGTGAACAAAGGAGGCTTAATGCATGGATCTTGTGAATACAGAATATGGCGTTGATAAATCCAAGGAAAACGCAACACTGATACAAGGGATCTGTAACCTAGTTTTGGCAGCGATTTTTGTAGCGCAGTGTGGATACAAGAGCCAAATGAATGAATGGGCATTAAATATTATGAAGCAAAATGGCTTGAACTTAGTATAGGTGAAATTCGATTGGAAAATGGATATGGAGTCTATGGAAGAAGAGCTACAGATAGAAATGGATGAGAGAGAATGCAGTCTACAACACCAGGCGCTACCAAAAGATTAGGTAGGTGTATCTTAATACTTTCCTATGCAGCTGTAAAGACTCATGAAATAACTGGAGGTTGTGGATGATGATGGAAGATCTGTAGCAAGCTATGGAACTGCTACATCCACCTCAACCTCCAATTCATCTCTAACAGTCGATCCCGTAGCACAATCCGTAGCTTGTTTGAACTAGTGATTAGCAGCGTCGAGCTTAGGAGGAAAAAATCAAATTGATAAACAATTAGTAAGCTCATAAATGACCAAATATCAATATTCATTTTAGATACAAGGGAATTGAAAACAATGGAGAACATGACATTATCCGATTATGGCGAATTATGGTAAAGGAGCATAGGACAAAGGTGTGCTACAAAAACTCTTAGTGAGTTGGCATCGCCCTTTTCAAAATTTGATTTGACCCCTTTAACGAACATAGGGACATCATGGAAAGGATAAAGATCATGAGTGGATGGAGTGACTTTTAAATTCGTTAGGATCATGGGGTTGATAATGCTTGGTGTCAAGTCAAAAGGTGAGTCAAAGACATGAACCATAAAATGAACCTAGGCTAAAATCATATGTGTGGGCCAAAAAATGAGACAAAAACCCAAGTCTTTATTTGTTTAGACTAACCTAAGAAAATCACAAAGAGGAAAATAAAGCAAACCTAAAGAATAAAGGATAAAAATTAAAAACCTAAGGGATAAAAGACCCATGACAACTTCATGTGATAACATAGTGGTTGGTGGGAAAGGTCATCTCACTAATTTATTACAACATGGGTTGAGTCAAACTTGCATGAGAAGAAAAGGAAATTCAAGTGGGTTTTTGGGAAAAATTTTATAAGAGGTTTTTGAGCAGCAAGAGGGGATATGGGTGCTAGGATAGAGCACCAACTATCCTATGTATGAGAGAATCCATGAGAGGGATGAGTTTTATGCTTAAAATTGGGTTGTGCTCCTGTAGTGTATTTACTATTAAGGAAATTTCTTAATAGCCTTGAGAAGGATGTTGTGAGCACTCCTAGAACAATCGAGAATTCCCAGAGTCCATAGCTAAGAGATTTCCTGCCCAACAATTTTTTTGAGCCTTATATGGAAGTGGGATAGATTAAGGGACTACGTGGAAGAGAAGAGGACCCCATTCCTTGGTTGTGCAGGTTGGGGGGAAAGAGAGCTGGTGTATTTGTTTGTTGTTGGAGTTAGAAACCCAGTTTTGGGATATTGTGTGTGGTTAGTGGACATCCAAGAAGGACATACCTCCTTTTGGACTAAAAGCCCCATCTCGGGGGTGGCTTTCTATTGAGAGAAATGAAACAATAATCCTATGGTTGGGAGAAACGTCCTTTGTATGTATCCAATTGGTTCTTCCATAAACATATAAGTGTTATCTTCCATTTTGATGGTTAATTATATAGTGTAATCATTTTATGTGAGTTCTTTGTTTTCTTTAGTATATGCATTCACATTTTTATAATTTAATGAGTGTGTAGATCATGTTGCATGAACTTTAGTTATTGTCATCAAGATATTTTATCTTGCTTAGTAAAGGGGTCATTACAATGTGAATCTAAGGTGTATTTCAAGACATTGTAATTCATGTTGATTCATATGATCTTTCAACGATCCATCAAGTGATGGACCCATGCAAAAAAGGAGCAACAAACTAAAAAATACAAGTGAAAATTACTGGTAGAAAGCATAGAGAAGAGGATATGGTCGGAAATAATCCATGGTTGGCAGTTGAAAGGGGAAAACATTTGAATTTGTGTTTGGAGGTTGAAGGGGGAAAACATTTGAATTTGTGGTTGGAGGTGAAAAAATATTGAATCCATAGAGTCAGATGACTCAAATACATGGAGGAGGAAGGATATTCTCATTGCACATGGAAATGATTATGAACCATTGAAACGAAAGGTATTGTAGCCTCCCCCTACTATAAATTTATGGGCCAAATAATTTCAACAAGGATGTTGAACTCCTCATCTTTACTAAAAATGTCAACCCGAGGTACATACAAACTTAAGAGGCACCGTGCAATAAATGTGCAAACTAAATATATACACCCATATAATAAATAAGATACATGTTCACCCTAAAAATGCAAGGTATACTTCATCAAAGGAAAGGATAAAATATACTTAAAACAATACTCAAATTAAAATTGAGAATTAAATGAATGAAAGATGCAAATTGAATAAATGAAAGTTGCAAATTGACTGAAGGAAAGCTACAAATTGATTGAATGGAAATATGCAAATTGAACATGAAAGTACTTATTGAATCAAAGGACCATTCCTACTTAATACGACATAAAATATATTTGGAATTACATGTTTTTAAAACACAACTAAGTTGTAGAAATAAACCTACTATAAAACATAATTGAGTCTACTTAAATTACCCTACTGAAAATAAACTTTATCCTATAGAAATCATCCCAATGAAAAATTGAATCAAATCATGAGAAAATAGAGATAATATTTCTTGAAGTAACCTACTACAAATATGAACCAATAGAGGGTTAATAGAGCCTCATTATCAATGAAAAAATACCATGAAACTACTTTAAATGACATGATGGAATTTGCTATAGGAAATAAAAATTAGTTGCAGAAAATGATGCATAACATGAAATGTAAACAAGATGGACTAAACCCACACGAAAGGAAAGAAATGAAACAACAATATATAGGTTTTTTGTTCAACCTTGAGTGTTCCTTAATCAATTCTTTTACGAGGAACCTAAAAAACTAACAAAGACAAGAAATCTGGAAGGAAACTTTATGCATTAGCAAACTAATTCATAACAAAAATACATCTCAAAAGAGTTTGAATTCTCATCTCTAAAAGAGTTCCTAATTTTCAACAAATTAATAAGAGTTTTTAGGGATATCCCCTAGATCATATTTATTCTATAATATCACATCAATCATCCTTTCAATCAGTCCTTGATTGAATGGCTCATGTCTCTAAGATCCCTATAATTAGGGACCTATGTTCTAGTGATAAAAAACCCCTTATACATTGTCCTCTCTTAATAAAAAATTTAAATGGATATGATGTTGGATTTGGTGCCTTGGGTGACTGCATGATTTTCAATAAATTTGAATGGATATGATGTTGTATTTGGTTCCTACCTCTCTTTTTGATTCATTGTTGTTGATATTTTCAAACATGCCTCAAATCATATGCCGCAAATTGGGTAATGAAACCCTTGCAATGGTACCCAACATCTTTCTCCACTTTATTCCACTATACCTTTTTATTCTCCTCATATTATATTACTTATAGTTTAATGTATAGAAGGAGGGGTGGAATGAACCTGATCCCAATCCAATTGTTCTTAAGATTCCTCAATAAATTCTTGCGCAATTGACCCCTAAAAATGGTAGCTTGAAAGTTACTAGGTGAATGAGGTTCAATCTTGTTAAGGTCATGTGGCAATGCATTCCATATTATTTGGAATTCTTGGGATGTCTCTTCCCTTGAAATCCTAATTGTATCCTCAAAATAAAAAATTTCCCCTCTTTTCTTTTCCTCTAGGATATGAACAAGTTCCAAATTAAATGTGAGGTTCATATGGTTAGGATTGAGATATTAAATATTGATAGCCTCTACTCTAATCCACATGGGGGTGTTTAACTCTTATTATCTATATTTGTGTAGCTGAACTACCCTCATTTTCTCACAGTGAATCCAAGAGGACAAATATCTCCATTGAAATTCCCCTACATATATATTTTGGGGTGCACTTGTAGCAGTGAGGTAAGGAAAAATTATACAAGTAAAACTCACACGATTGTTCACTTTCTTCCCCACTACTATCCTAGCATGTGTTAACAAAATACTTAGGGTTATCTACTCTGAAGGGAATATGATTTAATAGTCTACTCATCTAGAACTTATGCCAATTTTCTTTGAATAAAAGGTTGTAAACTCTGGCATGCTACATGCAGTTTAGCGTTTCCCTTTGATATTTATTCCATCTTAGAGATGTCTTCTTCCATCACTTCCACTCTCTTAGTCTATCTAGTAATTTATTTTCTTGTTTTGTCTAGTACTTTCTTCAAGGACTTATTTTCTACCTTAAGTTTCCTTTTTCTATCAATGTTTTTCATTTTCATTATTTGGAATTTCTCTTGCAAATTATTGAGATGTTGTTCTAAGTAGTTTATGTTTCTCTCTCCTCTAACATCCTCCATATTTATACCTATTACCTATGATATGATCTTCCATTTAAGGGCTTCAACCCTTGATATATTTAGTTCACTCAAGGTGGGATGCATGTTTGGAACTGTCTGTTGGATTGTGTTGATGGGTCCAAATGGCCTGTCAAGTAGGTAAGGGAAAATTCTCGATGGTGAGTCCCAATTAGACTCACTCTCATTTGGGATGGAAATTTTTTACTACTATGTGGGTTTGCTTTCCACTTAAGAATTTATATTAAAAAAATGAGGATGAATTTTCATCCAAAGAATTCATTTTAAAACTAAATATAACTACTTAAAACATACTTAAAACTATCTATTCTACTCTATTTCTAACCTATCCTGATCAATATCCTTTATAACAATATAGATATAGTAAAATATTATGTCAATGACTACATAAATAGTTCATTTCAATAGTAACATAATTAAACAATAGTGCAACAAATGATAACCATAAATAATTACAGATTATATCGGTAACACCATCACTGCATCCATTAGTAACCATAAATTAATGAATTGCTCAAATAAAAAACACATAAATAGTTCTTATGCAATGTTACTCAAGAAACCTATAAATCACATGTACATGTAGAATAGTCCCATACACACATGAAAACATTCATGGTTGCCAAAATGACTTCTTCTCTTTATTTCATAAGAGATAATAATATCATTGAATGTTACAATGGGAAAAATTCCCTATCTCTAATATGGAGCTCTCTTTTATAGAATAAGAGAGTCTCTTTACATTCTCTAACTTCTAAGGTGACAATTACATCTCTTCATTTCACCTACCTCTATCCTATATACAATTCAAATGCACTTTTGTTTTGAAGAAAAAACATTATACAAAATTATACAAAATCATGAATCTTTCTTTGATTATACACCTTATGTTGGATTAGTGAGAGGGGGTGAATAAGTAATGAACAATTATAGTACTTTTAACCACAATTTATTCTTCAACAATATTCAACAATTTATCATTAGCATTCAATATATCATCAACAATATAATCATAAACATCATCACATCACAATAGATACACAGTACACCAGTATTTACGTGGAAACCCAAATGGGAGAAAACCACGAAATGGTTTTCTTATATATTTATAAAAAGAAAGCATTCATTGGAAGCAATGCCTTCTGATTATCCATATACAACTGGAAGGAGGCTCCAACCCCCTATTCTCAGGATCCAACTTGAAGGAAGCTACAAATCCCTAATTATCTATCTCCAACCAGAACGAGGCTAAAACCCCCTAGGTTCTCCGGCTACAACCGAAAGGTGGCTACAACCACCTATCCTTGCCCCGTCCAACCAACCTGTAATATAAATGTATACCAAATGTTGCTATCACAAACTCTGCCACTGTCACTATCACTGTCACCCTATGTCTGTCACTGTCACTGTCACTATGTCTTTGTCACTGTAACTACCACTATCACAACAACCTATATTTGTTCATCAACCAACTATACCTGAACCATACCATGCATCAAGTGTATACAAATATACACACTATCTCATGCATCAATCATGAACCAAAAGATACATCAACAATGAATATTGAATCATGAATTAGAGCATCAACCATGTACAACCTATGACATATACCATATCATCAACTGTATGCATATATGTACCATATCATCAATGAAGTATCTCTAAGAGCCTATGCATTCCCCTCATGCATACATATCCATACAACATGGATATCCCTCAACCATATACAATCAACTCAGGGATGTGATCTATAAGAACCATATCAATGTTGTACCATACATAAGAGTGTTGCTTACTCAACCAACTAACCAAAATATACCATATCCAAGTACAATACCAACCATACCAAGATTTCCTCAAGAATTCACAACATAATAAAAAAATATAAGCATCAAAACAAACTAATAACCATACCAAAACTTTTGTGGCTAACCTGAACCTGTAGAATGTTGACCTATGAACTTGCTTGCAGACTCTAGGGACCTGGTACCAACATCTATTCAAACCTTCAATATATTTTCATAGAAACATGACCTTTAATCTACAACCCATGAATATCCACACTTTCCTTCACTGCAGCCTACGTACATCCATGCCCTTCTGACCCATAACTCACAAATACCTCAGAAACTAGGGTTTGCTGCAACCCTCAGACTTTCTCCTTCGACCTTCGTTTGCTACCTCATAAAAATGTCGTCACAACTTTAAAAATATATCACTAGTTCACAAGATATATAATCAATGAACGATTGTGTGAGTGTACTTATGAATGACTCCTTGAGGTGCTTATATACTTGTGCTAGGTAACTCCTCTCCTTAATTTAGGGCTTCTGGGGTTTTCTAGTTACAACAACTTTACCCCTTTGACCAAGACTTATAACAAACTAGGGGCTTCTTGTCCACTCTTTGGGGATTTCAACTTTACAAGACCATATCTCCCTAACTATGAGGAACTGCATGGTGTTCCACATATCACCAGAAAATGTACGTCGAGTAATATCCATTCATGAGTGATTTACCTTCATTTACTCCATCCTTCATGATCTAAATCCCCATTAAAATAGGGAATCCTTAATCGTGCTTAAGGATTTCTTGTAGAATTATTCAAAGCGTCTTCCCATGATGGCCATTATTAGAGCTACGCCATAAGGGGACCACTTTGGAGACTTCTCCAAATACACCCATCACATCAGTTGACATCAATCCAATATTCGTTGACATCAATGACAACCAACTATCCAACAATATCCCCCTTTGGAATTGATGGAAACACTTAGGCATGATAACACTTATTCTCATGCTCCCCCTGAATGCAGGCCTATATCTCTCCATGCATTAATCTTTATCTCTCCCCCTTTGACATCAATGAAAAAGGGTACTCCTCATTCGGGTCTTCTCCCCCTATATACAAGCCTATGCTAATTCTACAGACTTTTCTCTTCATGGTGCTTCCTCGTGTAATTCCTTGATGTATATATGAAAATCATTCAAAAAGTTTCATTACTTGAACTTATTCAAGGATTTTTTTCTCTCCCCCTATCCATTTAATATTTTATGTTGAGTGGATCACTCCGGGGAAGAAAATACTCCAAGTTTCTGTCATAGATACTCGAAAGGTTTCCTTGCAAATAATTTGGTGAAGATATCTAAAATCCACTCCTTTGTCCCGACATACTCTAGATTGATGTTCTTCTTGGTATCTTGTTCCCATAAGAAGTGATACTTGATCGGAATGTGATTCGTCTTAGAGTTCATCACAAAATTCTTTGAAATACTGATGGTGCTAGTGTTGTCACAAAGTATTGAAATGGGCTCATCATACTTTACTTGCATATCCTGCAAAGTCCGCTTCATCCAAAGAACATGAGTACAACAAACCACTGCTGCAATGTATTCTGCCTCTGTTGTGGACAAAGATATTGATGATTGTTTTCTTGCTTAACCATGATATTAGGCACTCACCCAAGTAGAAATATGCTCCACTTGTACTTCTTCTATCATCATTGCAACCTGCCCAATCTACATCTGTGTAGGCAAAAAGAGATATACCCTTCCCTTTTGGATACCATAGTCCAAACTCTTCTATACCTTTGAGGTATCTAAATATCCTCTTCACTACCATAACATGTGATTCCTTTGGTGCTGCTTGAAACCTTGGAACATATCCAACTGCATGTATCACATCCGATATAGAATCTATCACATAAAGTAAGCTACCAATCATTGATCTATAGTGTCTCTGATCTACATCCTTGGAATCATCATCCTTACTTAACTTACAACTTGTCTGCATAGGAGTATTGACTGGTTTGTAATATGTCATTCCAAACTTCTTCAACATTTCTCTTATATACTTTGCCTGAGAGATGAATATATCTTTGTTTCTCTGACATATTTGTAGTCCCAAAAATAAGTTTAACTCACCAAGCAAGGACATCTCAAACTCATGATGCATGTCTTTGGAAAAATTCTGACTCATCTGGTCATCGTCACTTCTGAAGATAATTTCATCTACATAGACTTCAATATACAATATATTGTCTCAATCCATCTTTATGTAGAGATTACTATCCGTATTTCCTTTCTTGAACCCTTATTGATGTAAATATCTATCTAGTCTCAAATACCATCATCAGGGGGCTTGTTTCAGGCCATATAAATCCTTCTTCAATTTGAAAACATAATTTCCTTCTATGATAGCTGGAATCCTTCTAGCTACTCAATGTAGACTTCTTATTCTAGATATTCGTTTAGGAATATAGATTTCATGTCCATCTGATACACTTAACATTCTTGGAGCATGCATAAGCTAGTATTAGTCTGATTGCTTCCATCCTGGAAACTGGGAAAAACGTCTCTTCAAAATATATCCCTTCAACTTGAGAGTATCCTTTGCATACCAATATTGCTTTTTTCCTCGTAACCTATCCATCCTTGTTCAATTTGTTCTTTAATAACCACTTTGTACTGATGACATTATTGTTCTTTGGTCTTGGAATTAGTTCCCATGTGTCATTCTTCTCTATCTGATCTAACTCTTCATCCATGGCCTTGACCTAGTGTTCATCTTTTATGGCTTCGTCAAAACTGCTTGGCCCAATTGTAGACAATAGTGCTAGATGTTGATGTTTTGGTGAATGGATTTTTCTTTTGGTTTCAACTCTTGCATCTTTATTTCCAATAATATGATCTGATGGATGATTCTTCTGCACTCATCTGTTGGGTGTTTTTATAGGTACTTGAATGCCATATTGTTCTTGCTCTTCTTCATCTACTTCTTTCAAATCTTATTTGTGATCTTGTTCCACTAAATCTTTTCTACTTTCTTTTATCTTTTGATCATTTGTCTCATCAACTATCACATTAATGCTTTCCACTATTCTATTGAGTCTCAGATTGAAAAATTTGTATGCTTTCCTTTTTCTTGAGTACCCTGTTGAGCACTCAACGTACCACTTTTCATTTCTGAATAGAGTTAGTTTTGTTGGGATGGATGGATTTTTTTGATGTTGTGTTTTATCATCGATCACATTTTGTTTGGTTTGAAGTTTTTTGATAGATTGACAATTATTTTCTCTAAGTAAATGTGGCATAAAGACTAAGTGCACACCGCCTAAAATTTGTTTTTCAAAATTCACGCGCCAATCGACGATTTTTGACCCAGCAAGGAATTCTTAAACAATTGTCGATGTATCATCGACATCGACAAAATCCGAAAGACAAACTGACAACTTAATGTTGGAGTTACTTCACACACACCTAGGATTTATTTTTCCTAAGGTTTTTACTTGTTTATTAGTCATAATTAGTCATTATCCAGTCTCCTATATTTTAGGGGAGAATATTCCACCTGGAGAATATTCGCTTTCAGTTGAAACTTCAATTTGACTAGTTGAGTTGAGCTTAGATGTTGCATTATTTTTGTCACCATGCAACATTGGGATCATCACCAACTCACTACTCTTTATTTAGTCAGTTAACTGAAGACTAGTTGACTAGTTAACTCAGCTAGGTGGCAGTTCACTCCCGTAACTGCCCGAGAGACTAGACTAGGTGGTTGTTTACTCTTGTAAATATTGGTGTGTGTATAGATAAATCTATACCACCACTATGGCTCATTAGTTACTCATTTATCCTATATCTATTGTAAATTATTCACTCTTTGAGTGTGGAATACGGTTAATGAGAATTCTTCCATTCTTTCTATCTTGCTTCTTCTTTCTGAATTTCTCTCTACAAATGTGTGGTATTTTCTAGATAGATCTATTTTGTCCAGGTTCAAAACATTTACATGGTATCAAAGACGATGGACTGCTAAGCAAAAGCTACACCAAATCATTTTTTGCAGGTACAAAAGATTGAAGACAACAAAAGATGGATTATTCGCCGGAAATACTTCTCACGCCTCATAACTATTTGGAATGGAAGCCAAAAATTATGATTCATATTAGATGCAGGGTCTTATACCAAATAACCATGGAAATGGAAGTAGAGCCTAATTTTTTCGATGAGAAAAATGACTTTCTCAATAGACAAGATATGGCCATAGGAAGTATCGACATGTCTGTTTCTCCCGAACTTTTCCATCAAGTATATGAAGAATCACAAGGAATAACTCCAAATGAATTATGGACCAGATTGGAGGTTCTATTTGGGAATAAATAATATTGTGAATATTTCACGCAGGAGGTCGAACAAATACAGCCAGAAGAGAAACCATCAGAAGATCAAGCCTCTTATTCTTAAGAGTCTTCTACAAAAGTTTTTGCATAAATTTGTATTCCATTATTTAAAGATGATGTCTACTCCATTTCAGATTTATTTTCTGAAATTCATGTGGAATATATATGGCATGCATCTCAGGAGTCACATGCAGACATTGTTGCATGCACCATGCATGCATCTCAGGAGACAAAAAGGGATCCGCGCACATCAGACGCCATTATGATATTTTTTGAGCACTATTTGTAGAAACAATTTGGATATTTGAATTCCTCTCGGGAAAATATCCAATTTCAAAAAAAAAATCATCTGAAACAGAGTCCATAAAGTGAAGTTATGATCGTTTCAAAATCAACAAAATTTCAGCATTTTTTTGGAAACGGCCGTACGGTTTTCAAAATTTCATCCAAAATTTATTTGGATATTATTCATTACAAGAAGATAAAGTGGATATGTGTGGAAATATCAATGATGCATATATTTCATCAGATCCATGCAGACATATACATCTTCAACAAAATCTTCTAAGAGCACAAACTTGCACAGTTGCGAGGTCTTCTTGGAGTAAAGGACATGGTTGCTTAGCAACTGCCTTTTGTTCCATATCATTTTTTATTTTATGCATTGTAATTTGAGGGGGGATTTTGTTCCCATCAGGTTTTCCCTCTTTCCTCATTTATTTCAATGTATCTTTTGTATTTGGGTACCTAACATGGCCTTGTAGCTGGGATCCATTATTTATTTTCACCATAGTGATGTTCAGAGGAGGTGTTGGAGTTACTTCACACACACCTAGGATTTATTTTTCCTAAGGTTTTTACTTGTTTATTAGCCATAATTAGTCATTATCCAATCTGCTATATTTTAGGGGAGAATATTCCACCTAGAGAATATTCTCTTTCTATTGACACTTCAGTTTGACTAGTTGAGTTGAGTTTATATGTTGTATTGGTTTTGTCACCATGCAACATTGGGATCATCACCAAATCACTACTCTTTGATCAGTCAGATAACTGAAGACTAGTTGACTAGTTAACTCAGTTAGGTGGTAGTTCACTCTCGTAACTGCCTGAGAGACTAGACTAGGTGGCGGTTTACTCTTGTAATTGTTGGTGTGTGTACAGATCAATCTAGACCACCACTATGGATCATTAGTTACTCATGTATCCTATATCTATTGTAAATTATTCACTCTTTGAGTGTGGAATACGGTTAATGACAATTCTTCCATTCTTTCTATCTTACTTCTTCTTTCTGAATTTCTCTCTACAAATGTGTGTGGTATTTTCTAGCTAGATATATTCTGTGTAGGTTCAACACATTTACACATAAACCACAAAAATCACCGATCAACGATGTATCGTTGACATCAACGAAAAGGGAGAGAGGGCACAGTAGCCAAAAACATATGTCTAGGGAAATTCACCAATGTCAAAAGCACTTCTCACGCCGAAGAGGTCAAATCAACCACCACATGTTTTTCCACGTATATGGTGTGTATTTCTTGGTTATATCCCACGTCATCTCTTGATATCCCTTGTGTTACATCAACGTGTCCACGTCAACATATCATATCCTTACTTTCACGTCAACACTTCCACATCAACACTATACATCATTTTGAGTTGGCATCAGAACTTTTGCCTAAGAATACCAATGAAGAAACCTCAAAGATAAATTGTCGATGTCGATGCACTCATTGACTATTGACAGATGCTAGGAAACCGAATGATAGAGTTTAGAATCAAACCTTTCTCCACCGGTGCCAACAATGTTGGAGGATCCACGTTGTCCATTTAAAGACCCTACTTAATCCAAGCCGTTCACTCTTCCATAGTGCGATTTCATGCCTGAGAGAGACTCGAAGACCACCAAGGAAAGAGATAACTTTTGATCACAAATCTCCCCGATGTCGATCATACTAATTCCTTTGAAATACAAAACACCCAGGTGACTTGATGGGACACCTCTAGCTGAGTGAAGGACGAGATCTGTGATTGTTAGTAGAATAATAATTCCGTGCAACTGATAACTCGAGCCACAGCGTCGCGCACCGATTAACATTGAAAAATTTAAATTCATCGTTGAAATCTGAAATAACCCACTTTTGCACCACCAACCTGCATTACATTTAATCCTAAGCAAGGTGTGGATTCTATTATAGATTGTATAGGTCACATTTATACTCCTAAATTTAAGACTCGATGCGACAAGGTAGGTATGTTTTAAGTTTATAAGGTTTTTCCCAAGCATGGTATTCCATTCGCAAACCACTGATCTCCCAAGCAGACGAAGGAACGAGGGAGAGAATCAAAGAGGCTACAACACACTGTATCACTTCGATTACCAGTAAGCCCAAGTTATTTCTTGAAAGGAAGAGGTAAGCATTGTATTTGTTTTTCTTATTTACGATTGCGTCGAATAACGCTTGTCGAAGTGGGCTCAACTCATTATAACATTTTGTGCAACAAAATGCCTCCGTGAAAGCCAATGACCAGGCGCTCACCAAGAACACCCAAAATTAAAGCACTAGAGATCGACGAAGGATCGACACCGACGACCACAAGGGAGCTTGAATTTGTTTCAAAAATAGAACCAGTTATCTAGACTTCGACCAAGAAACAATTTACCTAGCCTCCATCGTTTGAGGACACATAGGAAGGTACTGGATCTAAAGTAATGCTCCAACATTGGGGTGACCTTTATAATAAAATCATTTATGAATATTATCCATAGTTTACACCTCGTAGAAACTCGAATGTTAGGGTATTGGATGACCAAGTTTTCCTGAATATCAAGCGATTGTCTCTGCACATGGTGGCTTGCCAAACCCAATTTCTGCCCTGCATTGAAACCATAGGATGGATAATTAACCATGTAGACATGGTGAAATGCATGGTCGACAATTAAGAGGGTGAGTGTGTTGGTATTTTTCTTCCAGTGGAGGTGAAAAACTATTACAAACTCAAAGACCCAGAGGAGAGGTTGAATACTGATTTTGTGGTCAGGTTTTATGAGCTTCATGACACCACTCGGTTACTAGACTCGTGGTGGAAAGAAGATACAAATTTCAAAAATAGGAACAATGGCTGGTACACCACGGTAAACCTCAAAGAGCCTTGTATGTATTTAATGGCCTTGATCTGCCAATTGTAAGGAGAAAAGGACTGCTCGAAGTTCTCAGAAGCATGGATGCCCTTAGCATATATCGTAGTGATCTCTGGGAGCAGTTTCAATTGGGGATCCATTATTTCAAAACAAGTGAGTGTCAAAATCCTACAGGTCCAGACACCAAAAGAAGGAGAAACATCAATCTTCTTCATGGCATCTTACCTATTGGACGTGATCTATGCGAGAAACACTTTCGCAGGTATGAATTTAAACTGACATGTTTCAATGTTACATGTGCACATTTATTTCATCATTTTGTGGGAGAATAGGTACAAAAGGTTTTACACCATGATATGTGATGAGTTTATAGGAAGAATACACTTCATTATATTTATAAAAGAATGCCAGAGGCTTTCAAAAATAACCAAAAATATGATATCCAAAGTTGGTCACTGGTATTTTGAAGAAACAAGCACTTACATCGAAGTGTTCAGGGCTACTGGTGCACCACATCTACTCCTCGATCATGTCCCAGAATGTCTGATATTGGGAGAGATTTGTTACCAGACCATCCTACAAGGTTATAAAGCTTCTATGGTGAAGGATAAGAAGATGGCCTTCATACCTTATGGTTTTTATATTGGGTTTTATATGGTTAAAGACACTACATAGGAAAAATAAGAAGGATTGATTCAACTTGAGTATTGATTCCCCACAATCCATTTTCAAAAAAATGAACCAAAAGGCTTGGTCCTCCAACACACGTCACAGGTATCCTCATGTTGGCCATATTCTCATGACAATTTGGAAGATGATATCTTCACCGAGGGCGCCCAAGATTGGGAGGAAGTGCTTCATAGAAGGGATAACCCTAGTATGACCAAATTTAAAGAAATTACCATGGATGAACAAGTTGAGACGATATAGCACATATCTCTAGAAGCGATCAGGGTAAGAGAAGAAACCAGATCAGCAGAAGTGACAAAAGCATGGAAAAGGGGGACATTGTTACTGGAAGAAGTTGAGAGAGCTATGAAAATATTGAGGGAATATCCCCCACTTAACCCTTTTGTAAGACCCTTGAGAATTACCTCGACTGATGCAAATGACTAGGAGGCAGAACTAAATATCCCAAAAATAGTTCCACCAGAAGAGACTGCCACCCAAGAAAACACTAGCCCCATATCAACCCAGGTAAGATCACCGGTGACAAATACAACTCAGATAATGTAAGCAAAGGAATCAAGTGAGACATGTATGCCTACCATCCTCATATATTTAATCACCATATACGATGACGAGGAAGGCCCAGAAGCTTCACACATAACCCAAGCACTAATCACACATGATGAAGAACCAGGGGAGACATTTGCTCCAGCCTCTGATGATTTAGTTCGAAATCCTTGGGAAGGTGACCTGGAAATTAAGACCACTCCTAAAATTATATTTATTAATCAACTAGAAACAAAACCATTAGGGGAAAAATAGCTTCATGATGACATCTCTAAGAAGGACATGGATATAGGATAACGAAAAGAAGAAATGGGGCAGCCAGAAGTTGGTATCTTGATGACTGAGCTCTCAGCCAATATCGATCCTCCGCCCACTTCTCCATCTAAGACAAAGACTCCCTCAACTGATGAGTACCAGTAGAAGGCTGATTCACCAGGATTCACAAGAAGCTCCCCTGCTAGGGAGCTGAGTAGACCAAGCCATGGAACAGAACAAGCACCGACACCAATATTACCATAGAAACCATTGACTGAGGAAGAAGGAGGTCAAGTACCCACCCTTGGAAAATATAGTGAACCTATCATGGAACACCTCTATACAGCGGGAATCCTAGGCAATACTCTATCCTGGGGGGATCAACAGATTCCTAAACCAGTAGACGAAGTCATTGATATACAAGCTATTTCTTATGATAGGAAAAGGAAGGTCGTGATGAAAATAATAGTTAGGAAAGGGAATCTTATGCTCGATAACAACCTCTTCATAACAATAGAAGAAACGTTATTCGACACATAAAATACCAGGATGACTGATCTAATTAGAGAAGGTATGGTCATAACCGATGCCACATTAGATAGGGAATAAAGGGATGAAAGGGAGGTAGCTTGCATGAGGAAAGAGTTGGACCACCTGTGGCATCAAGATGAATATTACCAAAATTCAACCCAAGTGATGGTACTCTTGAAGAGTGAGTTTCGAGAGATGTGTGCTCAATTCAAAAAGGAGAGGGACCTCTTCACCCCTCGAATAGATGATTTTAAATAAGATACCCTTATGGGGATAGAAACCTACAAATACATGCAACAGTGGTATGAGAAGGCACATCAACCCCTGGAACAGAGAAACTACATCAACGAAGTGTAGAAGGGCTGAGATACATAAGAGCATGGCATCCGAGTGCTGATGGACAATGCTCGAATACAGAAGGCAACTGAACACCAGGTATACATGGTCTAGGAACGCTAGTGGAAAATGCAGGAAAGATGGGAAGAGTGTGAGAAAATTTGGGAAAAAATCAACCAATAAATGAGAGGTATTGACTTGTTGGAGTTTGGCCCATCGGAGGATTTCACCAATTTACGTGATATAGTCAAGCGACATGTAGAGAAAGACTAGGTATGCGAAACATAGATCTCATAGGTTTCAAGCAGAATCCTAGGCCAATTGAAGAATTTAATGGAGCCTTCGATTAAATCTCTCACAGTATTACAACATGTAAGTGTCAAACTAATCAAGTACAAGGAAAGGACAATTGAGATAAAGGAGGCCCTCTCCACTCCGATGGATCAACATAGGTTCCCTTATGCAAATACATGCGAAGATATCTTCTGCAAATGGTTGAAATATGAGAGGAACAATCCACTTCAGTAAAAAGAGGAGATGATCTAAAGAAGACGAAAGATAACAAATATATAAGGTTTACCAGATGTCGTTTTCTCCACTTAACACAACTTTAGTAGCTATTTAGTTTAGTTATTTTTATAAATAAGAGAATCAACCTTGTTTTAATGGTCGATGGTTTTGGAGAGAAACAATTTTGTTGAACATTGTAAGAGAATTATTTCTGTGCAAGTTATTTTAATTTAGAAGTTATGTTTCGAACCAAAGACACTTCTTTCATATGAGGCATGAATGTGACTGGACTGAGGGGGATTATATCCATATTCGAATTCAATATTTGTTGTTGTATTGAGTAAGAGTTGTTTTATCTATTGCTTAAGTTATATTTTAGTACTGTGACAGTTATTTTATGATGAATATAAATTGATTGTGTTAATATGTGATTGATAGTAGAGTACTGAAAATTACTTTTCCTGCACTCATATTCTATCGCGTACGTAGCTTCTTTCTGTAACCATCATCTCAAACGATGTTGAATGTCTATAAGTCAATGGTATTATTGCTAGCTTAAAATAGACTCGATCCTCATTGTCTGCATGCTCAGGTATAAAGGTTATCCCAAAACCCAACTTTCTCCAATATATCACAACTTCCCATTTTCATTTGTTTGAGCATCCTTTTATTCCTACAAATGTTAGAAAATAAAAAAAAGAGAACTGCATAGATCGAGTAAAGGATTCACAAAAGGACATAACTATTGGTCATGATTAAATCCCATCGATAAATCCATCCAGATCGTAGATTTGGAGAACCATACCACTTAGTAAATGCTTACGAGTATAATTGGTTCTCTTAAGCAAGTCTGGTTCCTACTGTTGAGTAAAAGGAAATTCATACCCCTAAACAAAATTGGCTCTATAATTTACCTCAAACATACTGTCACTAATTTAGAGATACCAAATGAACCCTCATCAACATAATTCCCTTGTTAGGAAACTACTCCTGTGATTATGATTTCTGTAATTTTACCCCTCACATGTCCGAAATGCCTTCCGCACAAAAATATGAAATGATATTTCAACTAGACTTACTGGTGGCCATAGAGGAAAGCATCCTCTATCAGGATTCTCCAACATGAGTAGTAGACAAGGAGGTTGAAATCGTAAAAATATCTAGACCTGAAGAAGTCATAAATTTTCCTCCCCAAATTTGGACGTTGTACTTTGATGGCTCTAAATCACAGGAGGAGTTGGGAGCAGGGTGCATCCTCATTGAACCAAAGG
>ML835384.1:63253-87257 GCA_009831015.1 Picea engelmannii | reverse complement strand
AATTTAGGGTTATAACACCTAGGTAGCTCAATATACCATTTTGCAACAACTCTGATGAGGGCATGTTGAAATAATATTGATCGAATAGAATCATCATTAAGGGAATTCGATGAGCACCAAAGGTGAAAGGTAGTGACGTGATCATCAAGATTTTCTCCATTCTTACCCTCGAACTTCAGGATGTACAAAGGAAGCTTGGTGGGGATAGGGGGCCATGTAGGATCATGACTCATAGGGTCATTCATTAACTTAGACAAGTCTGGCAGATTAAGCATGGCTAGAAAAGAGAGACGAGGTTGTGACATCTGGCCCCAAGCTCTTGGGAAATATTGTTCTTGAGGAATTTCAGCCCATCCAAGGTTCTGGTAAGCACCATGGCCCTATTTGGGATTATAAGGTCCTCATCTAGCCTGACCCATAAAAGGTTGGTTGGGAATCATTCCAGCATGAATGTTCTGTTGAGGGTTATAGAAATTTCCCCCAGCTGGATTAGATCTAGGTTGGGGGTTGCCCAAACCATGAAATTGACCTCCTCCAGGTGGGAATCTGGAGGACATAGGTGGATTCATCATGCCAAAAGTATTGGTTGAAATATTCACCGAGGAGGTAGGTTTATAGGACAAAACTCAATCTGAATCTTGTCTGCCAGGTTGGTTTTTCCACCCAGAAGAAAGAGGGTTGGACCCGAGGTTAAATGAAAGAATGCCTCCCATATTAGGATTTGTTTGAGGTATTTGAGAATCACGAAACGAAAATGGAGTGTAAGGAGGTGGAGTGCCCCCAAGCCCAATGCTAGAATTAAGGCTAACAGCTGGGATGGTGTTTGAAAACTGTGAAGTAAAGTTGGGAATACCATAAGAAAGGACTAGAAGCCATAGGGATGGAATGAACATTATAGCCCGGTGAGTGACCAAGAGACCCAAAAGGGTTCGAGGAGGTAGCTTGAGAATTCACTATAGGCCAAGCCATAGTAATGATAGGTTCAGGGATCCTAGTTTTCTAAAGACTAGGTTCAGTACTCATCCTTGTAGAATCACAAGTATGAAAAATGGATGTGTGTGTACTATGCCTAATAACTCTGTGCCTTTTAGAAGGCAAAGATTCAAAATATGGTGGTAACTATAACAAGCGACATGACCAGCGAGGAGGCTGGTCCGACTCCATGATGACTTAAGAGTCTAAAGATAAAGAATATATCCTAAGGCCAACTAGTAATCAAAGAGCACACCAAAAGTCAAACGACCAATATGCATAAAAATGGGGTAAAGTGGCTAAGTGGCCTCCGTCCCTAAAGAAGGAATGTCTTGCCCAAGAGGGGCATGAGACTCCCTACTAAATATTGGAGGTAAAATAATGAGTTATAAGTGCCCTTGTGGGCTTAACAACTAGTCGGTCATATCCCCTCGGAGAGGTAATCCTCCATAAAAGTTGTGTGTTGTCTGACCCTTATCTGACCCAGGGTACCTGCAGAATAGCCCCTGCAACTAACCTATGAGACACCAAAGTCAAGCAACTAATAAAAAAATGTATAACTGATGCACATGCGAGTAGTCATAAGTTAGGTCCACCGTATGGGCAGGGTAGCAAAGGCTGAAACCTTGAAAGTACCGCCTCTCACAAAGGTAAAGGCACTAGCAAGATCCCTAGATATGAATATATCTCCAGAAATATCTTTGATGCTAGGAAGGTATAGAGGGGATATCCCTTCAACAAAATTTGCGTGACCTCATGATTAACTCTAGTGTGAGCGGAGCCTCCCAATCTTACTAATTATGCAATGAATTTCTCCACTTCTTTTCTCAGACACATATGTTGATTTAATTGCCTTCGAGAAGTTTACTCACAAAATCCTATTCCAAGGCACTAAATCCCAAGCTAGTTTGTGCACCCTAGAAAATAAAATAATGACTAATCAATTTTAAATTATAGTGTTAATTTTAATGGCCGTAATTACTCAAAAAGGTATAGTAGTGAAACTCATGGTGTTATGACTCTGCAAGAAAAGTAAATATGAAAATAATGCAAAGTCTTAACTTTAACTTTC
This sequence comes from Picea engelmannii, assembly GCA_009831015.1. Lineage (NCBI taxonomy): Eukaryota > Viridiplantae > Streptophyta > Pinopsida > Pinales > Pinaceae > Picea > Picea engelmannii. Next base: position 85,213 of record ML835384.1, on the reverse strand, counting down.
AATGAATGATATGCTTCTAAAAACCAATGCAATTTTCCAATTCAACTCAAAAATTCTAAAGTAAAATGAAATCTTTCACTATATGCACTTAAGCTAATGATAATGACTTCAAAAGACAAAAATTGCAACCAATGCAAAATGCCTATTTTTTTTGTATTTTCATTACAACAAAACTGAAAAATGCATGGAATAAAAAGTAACTTGATATATAACCCTACTATGTATAGAAAAAGATAACTCAAGCAGGCTACCAAGAAGCAAAACACCCAGCCCAATGTACAAGGACAATAAAAAATGAAAAGATGATGAGAAAGACTCCACCCAGAAATTCAACCAAAAGAGGGTTTCCTGTCATCCCACAAGCACTCAACAGAAACTACAGAGAATTAAGAAGACTCAACAAACATCAAATCCCACCCAAAAAACACTAGACCCAGCAAACAAGCAAGGCAAACTGATTTATGCAACTATTCAGGCAAACATAGCGGATTTGACACATGTCACCGTATGGATGACACATGGAAGTCCATACAATGATGTGGCCGAATGACATGTGAACATGTGGCTATATGAATGACAACTGGGTGTATGATAGGCTAACCTGGTAGTGACACATGGCAGTTGAATGGACTATATGACGGATGATGTGGTAGTATGGACTTACACATGGTAGTACGACAGGATGACATGGCAGTGACATGTGGCATATGTCTGGGTTGTATGACAGATGACATGGTAGGTGACTGGGTAGGTGACTGGGCCATTGCATTAGTAGTATAGACCAATCCCAGGGTGACATGTGGCACTCCATATTTTTCCAAGGTTGTATGGGTAAAAATTTGTTATGGGTTGGGGGATTTGAACCTCTGACCTCCACGGGCGCCAACGACTTAACAAACCGGGCGTTACCACCTCTGTTGTACGTATTGCTTGTTATAGAACAGGCACAAAATAAATTTAAGTTTACATTGTCACATTTTGGGGGATAAGCCCTAGTCGGCAGGGGCAATCCCCATCCGACCAGGGGCTACGATCAGGGCCTAATGGATTCGGGGGTGCATGGAGGATAAGGTGGCGTCCATATGGCCAAGCCACATGACCAAGATCAAACTTTAAGGGGCCATCAAGTTATCCCTCGGTCACATGGAACTGAGCCATAGGACCAGGGGTCAATTTTTCGAGGGTTGTGCCTGATTTTTCCCAAAATATGGGGTTTTAAACTTTATAATATAGTTTTAAGTGGATTTTCAGCTTGTTTTGGGAGATGTTGGCCATTAATGGAGGATATGGAGCTCTTTTTGAGGCCATATCTTGGAAGGAAGTTGGGAGGTTGTTGCCAAATTCAATCCTATATAAACTAGAGGTTCTTGGAAGCCTTAGAGAGATTTAGAGAAGGACAAATGATGAGGAATTTGACAGTCAAAGCCATTTTTATGCAGGGAAGCTATTGAGGAGAGCAATTTTGCAGGCCATTTTCAGAATCTTCGTTCATCCATTTTCAGTGTCATCAGTTATGTGGGGTTCTTGAGGTCTAGCAGAACATAACCATACCAGTTTGTAATCCATTTGACACTTTCTTGATTCACTTTTTAATCTTTGAAGAGAAATAATAAAGCCTCACCCTTTGAGACAAATGCCCAAAGACATAGGCGATATTTCCGAACCCAAGTTAACAACTTTTGTTGTTATGGTTTGCTTATTTTTTGTGCTTATTTACATATCTGTATATCTTATTATGGCTTCCATATTACATCATTAATTATTCCTCTTTCTTAAATTCCTAGATGGTTAATGAACTCATTATTTAAAAACTTAACCATAGTCTTTAAAATATCTTTTCAGATCAAGTGATATCATTGCAGGTTGACTGTTGGTTTTTGAGTTTGCATGATTACCAGGGAAAAGATGAATCATGGTGAAGGCAAGCTTGTTGAAATGAATCCTGATATTGGATCAAGAAAGATAACTTCTCAAAGTGAGAAGATGACATCGAAAGAGGGAATTTCCCATGACAAGATAGAGTTTCGAAAGACATTCTTTTCCATTTCGGAGATGGTAAAGGTTTTATATGATGATTACTTGGAGTGGAAGAGACCTATTATAGGTGAATATTCAAATGCCAAACATGAAGAAGGAGAGGATCCTCCTAAACCTCCTACTTCACCTCCTTCTTCTCCATAAACTTCTTCTTCTTCAAGTACAAGTTCCAAATCCACCGCAAGAAAACATTCCCATAAACATAAACATGATATGCCTTTACTTAAGATTGATGTGAAGTTTGAATTACCCATGTATGATGGTGAAGTCAATGTAGAGAGGCTTGATAATTGGGTCAAATAGATGGAAGTTTATTGCAATGTGAAAAAAATCAAGGATGAGATAACTCAAATCAAATTGGCATCGCTTCGACTTGTAGGCACAACACTCATCTGGTGGAAAAACAAGTTGAAAAATGGAACACAACAAGTTGGCAATGTATTTCTATCATGGCAAGTTTTTGTTTCTGCACTTAATTTTTTTTTTATCCTTTGGGTTATAAAGAGAAGGCTTTAATTGAATGGCAAGATATTAAACTAAGAAAGGGACAAACAATGCAAGAATACACATATGAATTTCGTAAGATGGAATTAATGTTAGACATTCCATTACATACCCAAGAAACTCTTATGAAATATATAGGAGGTTTACCTGCACATATTCGTAACACTATATTTATGTTTGGACCTACTAATCTTGATGAGGTTTATGTTCAAGCAATATACATTGAGGTAGGGAAAACAAGAGTTGGTGTATTAGGGGAATTGCCTCTGAGAAAAGAGGACAAAAGGAAGTGGAATGGAAAGAAAGAAAAATCAATGGAAAGAAAGGAAGAGAAGCTCTCTTGCAATAATTGCAAGAAAGAAGGGCATGATGATGACCATTGATGGAAATTGAATCTCAAGAAGAGACCGAAGTGGTTCAAAGATAGGAAAGGGAGGAAAACAACTGCAACAACAACACGACCAACAGACTTGGAATCAGATTCGAATGATGAGTTTAAAATCACAGTAGTTGGTTTGACAGGTAAAATTGGTGATGGATACGATTCTAGAAGTAAATTGTTTCACATAAGGGTCATAATGAATCATACTAAGTTCAACACATTGATAGATAGTGGAAATAAATATAACTTGATTTTAGAGGAAGTGGTTAAACAATTGGGATTAAACACTTAGATGCATCATAAACCTTACTCACTTAAATGAATAAGAAACAATCATAAATTGCACATAATAAAGCAATGCACTTTAAAATTTGCAATTTCATTAAAGTTTGTGGATGAGGTAACGTGTGATGTGGTGCTACTCAATGAATGTGGAGTGGTCTTAGGGAGTCCTTATTTTTGTGATCAAAAAGAAATCTTCTACAGGGAACAAAATCAATATCACTTAACCAAAGAAGACAATGAATATGTTGTACATGCTCATCACTTAAAAGAAAATCAATTTCTTCAAACAATGGAACAATTAAGGAAGGCAACTGATGCAAGAAACACACCTATAATTGTGCCAAATCAAGCAGTTGATCTTAAGCATGAACATGAGATGATTGTAGAATGGAAGTTCAATCATACTTTGCTTCAAGAAAATTTAATGCTATGCAAGTAATACAAACATATTATATCCTTTGCAGTCATATTTATGATGTTAACATTGCTAATGTTGTCAACATGGATGATAGTAGCTTCAGTAAGATGTGGCAGAGTACAAGTGGCTAACAATATGCTGTCAATTGTCATGGCTGTTTTACAATTGATCTTGATGAGAAATGTGCACAGGATAGAGTTTAAATATAGAGAACAAGTGGGGTGGCCTATCTCGCACTTGATGACTGGTTAGTATCCTTTTGGAGGACCAAAAGGTCTTAGTGGGGAGGCATGATCCAAAATGGATCCAGGACCCTAAATGGGTCTAGGAAGGCCTAAAAATCAATGTTTTCAGAATCAGATGAAACCAACACCATTGCGTACATCTCGTCGCACTCATTTCGTCCATATAATGTTTTCCTCAAACAGACACTCTATGTGAAAGTTATCACGTTCTAACCGAAATCCCAAACAGGAAAAAAGTCAACTGGTCAAAGTCAACACCAACATCATTAGGTATGACAGTTGATGTTAGCATGAAATCACCATGGCATCATGATGATGTCATCATGTTGACATGTTATCACTAGGAGGTGTCACATGTCACTCATTTTCGGCACTTTCGGGATGAGTTGGCACTATACGAATTTGGCAAGTGTCACCATATGGATGACACATGGCAGTCCATACAGTGACGTGGCCCAATGACAGGTGGACACGTTGCTGTATGGACGATAGTTGGGCATACGATAGGATGATGTGGTAGTGACACTTGGCAGGTGATTGGACTGCATGATGGATGACACAACAATATTGACTGACATGTGGTAGTACGTTAGGATGATGCGGCAGTGACACATGGCAGATGACTGGGCTATACGATGAATGATGTGGTAGGTCATTGGGTATCTGACAGGGCCGTTGCATCAACAATATATACCATAATTAGGGTGACACATGGCCCAATCATAGGGATCCACGTGGCACCCATATTTTCCGAAGGTTGGCTGGGTAAAAACAAATTATGGGCCGGGGGATTCGAACCTCCGACCTCCACGGATGCCAACGACTTAACAAATCAGATGCTACCACCTCTGCTGTATGTATTTCTTGTTATAGAACTAGAAAAAACTAAATTTAAGTTTACATTGGTGCATTTTGGGGGATAATCCCTAGTCGACGGGGGCCAACCCCGTCCGACCAGGGGCTACAACCAGGGCCTAGCATATTTGGGGGCGCATGGAGGATAAGGTGGAGGCCATATGTCCAAACCACATGACCAGGACCGAAGTTTAAGGGGCTAACGCATTAGCCCTCGACCACATGGAACTGCGCCATAGGACCAGGGGCCAAAGTTCATGGGGCTGCACCCGATGTTTCCCAAAATATGGGTTTTTAAACTTTATAATATAATTTTTAGTGGATTTTCAGCCTGTTTTGGGAGATGTTGGCCATTATTGGAGGATCTAGAGCTCTTTTTGAGGCTAGATCTTGGGGGGAAGTTGGGATTTTGTTGCCAACTTCAAGCCTATATAAAACAAAGGTTCTTGGTAGCCTTAGAGAGGTTCAAAGAAGGATAAATGTTGAGGAATTTGACAGTCAAAGCCATTTTTATGTGGGGAAGATATTGAGGAGAGCAACTTTGTGAGCCATTTTCGGGAGCTTTGTTCATCTATTTTCAGTGTTGTTAGTTGTGTTGGGTTCTTAAGGTCTTGGAGAACATAGCCATACTATTTTTTAATCCATTTGACACTTTCTTGATGTACATTTGAAGTTTTGAAGAGAAATAAGAAAGCCTCACCCACTAAGACAAAGGCCCATAGACGTAGGCGATATTGCCAAACTTCATTAACAACTTTTGTTGTTATGGTTTGTTAATTCTTTGTGCTTATTTCCAGATATGTATATCTTATTATGGCTTCCATATTACATCATTAATTCTTCTTCTCTCTTCAATTCCTAAATGGTTAATGAACCCATTCTTTAAAAACTTAACCATAGTCTTTAAAAGATATTTTCAGATCAGTTTGCGATGTAACTTAGCTTTTAACCCCAATTGCTTAACCACTTCTTCTAAAATTAAGTTAGATTGAGATCCTCTATCTAACAAAGTGTTGATATTTTTATGTTTCATAATGACCCTTATATGGAACAATTTACTTCTAGAATCATAACCATCACCAATTTTACCTGACAAACCAACTGTTGTGATCTTAGTCTCATCACTTGAATCTGACCCCAGGTCTATTGGTTGTGCTGATGCTACAACTTTTTTCCTTCCCTTCTTTTCTTTGAACCATTTTGGTCTCTTCTCTGGGTGCAATTGCCAAAAATGATCATCGTCGTGCCCTTCTTTCTTGCAATTCTTGTAAGAGAGCTTCTATTCCTTTACTGTCGCTGAGTTTTCTTTCTTCCCATTCCCTTTTCCTTTGCCTTCTTTTTTGAAGATGATTCCCTTGATACACCAAATCCAATTTTCCCTGCTTCAATATATGTCGATTGAACAAAAACCTCATCAAGATTAGTAGGTCCAAACATAAACACAATATTATGAATATGTGCAGGCAAACCTCCTATATACTTCATAAGAGTTTCTTGTGTATGTAATGGAATATCTAACATCAAATCCAACTTATGGAATTCATCTATGTATTCTTGCACCGATTGTTCTTTTCTTAATTTAAACTTTTCCATTCAATTAAATCCTTCTCCTTATACCCCAAAGGATAGAATTGTTTTCTAAGTGAAAAAATAAAATCTTGCCATGATGGCAATACATTACCAATTTGTTGAGTACCATGTTGCAACTTACTCTTCCACTAGATGACTGCAGTGTCTGCAAGATGAGGCAATGCAAATTTGATCTTGGTTGCCTCATCATTTATTTGTTTCAAACTGAAATATACCTCCATCTATCTGAACCAGTTATCAAACTTCTCAGTTGGGAGGAGCTTTGTAATCCAAAATCAGATATAGGAATCAGATTACGGGACCCCCCGTTGCTTGATTAGTTTATGGGAGAAAAAAATTGGTGGAGATGGATAAAACATCCTAGGGATATCTGGGCCAAAATTTGGAGGCACAAATATGCACCTGTGGTGGAAGAAGAGCAACTTATTTTATGGAATGAACAAAAATATGGTTCTATGATCGAGAATGTTGCTTGGTAGAACCACTCACTCATTCATGATAATGCATTTTGGGAGATTAGAGGTGGTGTCAATGCCCTTTTCTAGTCAGATCCATGGAGATAAATGACTCCTCTCAATCAGAATCAATTTGCCTAAATGCAAGCCAATATCCCTCAGGATAGACCTAAAGACCTAATGGTTTACACATTGAACACTAGTCCAACCTCCTTATGGAGGGAGTGGAAGACAACCCATGTAGACTTGAACATTCCTGTCGAAATAGACCTGGGCCCTTGGAAATAAGAAGCAACATTAAGGAACATTAGAATCAAGCATGGACCTAGCATTGTTAGATGAGGAAATTCACCAAAAGGAAATTTCACCATAAATAAATCTTATAGTCTAAAAGCCTCCTTTCATATTCTACCCAAACACACTCTCTAGGACAATATTTGGAAGGTCAATGTTTGGCCCAAGGTCAACATGTTTCTCTCGTTGGTAGGCCACATAAGTATTTTAACTTGGGAAAAACTCAAGAACAAGGGCTTGATTGGGCCCTTGGTTTGTCCCTTGTGCCTTTAGCAAGAGGAAACCATGGAGCATATGCTTAATCAATGCCACTATAGTTCTCAAGTTTGGGATCAAGCAGCTCAAATAATGCACACCTTAGACCACCATAGTCATAAAATCCCTAATACACTGGTTGGTTGGCGCCCCTCAGCCTTCAAGAATCTGATCCTCAATCACATTTGATAGCTCTTACCAGGTTTCATCCTCTAGAAAAAATGGAAAGAAAGGAAAATATATTTTTTCACTCCACCCAATGATCCAAGAAGAAATCAGGGGCCACCCACCTATTCCATTGGCTCAAAACAAGGGTTTCCATCTCGACAGTTTTTCTACATATTTTTGAGTCTTAAAATTTTGGGGCCATTTTGAGGGGAGCATAATGATGTAGGAGTATCTTGATTCCAAATTGTTGTTCAATTTCCTAGAGTAGGAGGTCTTGTGTTTTCAAGGGAGTTGGTTCCCAAAGTATTGATTTATTTGTAATTTCATATGTTTTGATGAGTAAGGAGTAATATATATAGGATATGAATTTGGTTATGATTTAAATTGTAATTCCTCTCGATTGTATGAGAACATGAGTGAGTGAGAATTGGTTTGTTGAGATATTTTAGAGTGAGTAGATCTCTTGAATATTTGTCGAATCCTAAGATCAAGTTTTTGGATTGAGTTAGAGAGATATTAGTGACCTTTTGGAGAAATTTGTGGATCTGAGAAGATCTTTAGGATATTGTTGAGTTTTTCATGGATAGGAACAATTTTCACTTTAAAACCCTTTTGTATATGTATTGTAAGCCTTGGGGTTAGTTAGAGAGAGGACAAAGTGAGGCCAGGTTGGTCGAGTGAGCCAAACAAAGGAAATCTAGCTAAAGTGTGGTTGGCCCTTCATTGTATAATCATGCCAAAAGGTATAAAATAGTACAAAATAGAGTAATTAGAACATAGAGGAGGGATTATTGAATGTTTAGAGTCAGAGAAGGAATTTTAGAGCCTTATGTAACTTATGTACAGTTTATTGAGCTAATATAATAGCAGAAAGCTTTGGTTTGAGCTTAAACTCAAGAAGTCTTTGTTCATGATGAGTTAAACCACTATTATTAGGGTTATGATGTGTATTGGTGTGTGAAATCTCTATGGAAACTGGTCTTGTGGGTCTTGGGTTATGAGGGATTGATATTTTGTTGCATATTTATATGTTTCTACGTGTGTTGTGTTGCAGTGGAAAGGACTATATGGAAAACATTCGATTTTGAACAAGTTCTAAACTATTATAGTGATCATTGACCATTGTAAGGGTCCATGATCGTGAGGATTTGTTGCAGGTGAATGTAGGAATTTGACAAAGGTAAATATGCTACAGGTACCGTTGGATTAAAATGAGATTTTGTAATAGTCATTGATTGGGTGGATCAAACCTCGATGGAGTCAAAGGATAAAGGATTGACAAAGTTTAAATGGTAACCACCGATCATATTGAAAGAGAAGATCTATGGTGAATATCCATATCGGGGTGAGAAGGAGAAAGGAGATTAACAAGGAGGAGCAGACCCATAATATTTATAAACTATGGTTTTGGAATTCGATCAATCGATCAGACGGTTCACAATGTTTCGGAGGTTAAATATAACATTGGTGGGCCATAGCTTTGGCGGGACCGAAATTGTTATAAGGTATGAGTTTGAGTTGTTTGGAATATGACTATGTATATTTGTGGAATGGGTTAAGTCTTAGAGCTTAATCTTATGGTTTACATTTTAATGCTCTTTTTGTTAAATCATGGCCATGGACTTGGGTCCCATTATGAAGGCGAGATTAAGTGAGGACTGGTGATGTACCATAGAACTAGTTTTGAACCTGTGAACCAGAAAACATAATCCTTCAAATGTTATATAATTATATGTGGGGAAATTAATGAAATATGGAGTCATTGAATTGTTTTGAAGTCTCCTTTTAGAGTCTTATAGTGTAGCCTTTACTTCTTTAAAGATGCCTATTGTGGAGTCATATACCCGGTAGGTCATCATGTGGTATCAGAGAAAGTAAAATCTCTTTGGGAGGTAAATCATAGCAAGGTTTATGCTCTTGAAGGTGAGTTGATGTAATAAATGTACCTGCAAATATAATTCATTAGACAACTGGTAGGAAGTCAAAATTAGTTGTGATAGTACATAATGCATTCAGATTGTTGAATCTGATAATGAAAAGAAAAGTATTTTTGGTGTAGAATTGATCATACCAGGGTCCTTCTCAGGTTACCAACAAAAGGTACCGTGTAGTCTAGAGCACTGGCATTTTCATGTCCTCCAAAGAGAATAAGTCTCGCCCGAAGTGAAACCAAGATAGAAGGATAGGGAAGGGCAAGGAGAATACTTAGGTGGGTTTCCAAAACCTTCAAGATTCACCATGATCTTGTGCAAGATAGGCTAACTACAAAACAAATCTGAGCTCATAAACACAGGAACTGAAGATACTTAAGTTGTGAAAATAATTTATACACAGAAATATCATATGGAACTTATGAAGCATAAATAAGCACTATAAATATACAACGCACAAGCATAACCATAGAATGACACAACATTTTTCAAAATTTTGGATCCTTCTTTATCTATTATCATAATATCTTATCAGATACAACCTCAGAGATACAAAGTAATTCTTTGTTACAAACCTATGGCTCTGGACCCATGTCCCAGAGATCTATTTACCCAAAACTGTATACAAATTACATTTACAAAACCTTTTCTCAATTAAATCCCAACCTATCAACAATAGCAAATAACAAGAACAAGAAAAAAAACAACACTAACAACTCGTGAATAACCCAAACCCCTTTAAAATAGTATACAACTCATATTAGGGTCTTCTGCCTTTGGACTCTCATGCTTTATTTTTCTGTTGCAACTAATTTTTCCTTGCTGGAGTTGCATTATCCTTTTCCCCAACTGATTTTTGTTACTTTTCCTTTCTCTGCTATCCATCTTCTTTTATATCTTGCCCAACTTGTGATAAACCAAAACTAGGACTATAATCCTTCTTGTGTAGCTTAAAGTCCAAAAACAAAGGGCCTAACAGGTTTCAGTCACAAGCCTTGACTCGCCCTCAAGTCAAGTACTTAGCTCTTTCGCAACTTCTAGGAGTAATTGTTGCTTTCCCTTGTCCTCCTTTTTGTCTTTACTGTCCTCTTTTGATTGCACTTTCTCTGCCTCTGCCTCTTCAAATGAAGGTCCCAACTCTAGGAACAAATTTGAGGCCCACTTCTTGAATTCCTAAAAGGTCCCAACTTTATCCTTCCATTTCCCAACAAGGAGTGAGGCCTCGACAACGAACTGTTGGGTCGCATCTATGATACATTCCTTGGGCTTATATGCGACCAAATAGTTCCATTCAAAGTCTATTGTTGCATCACCCTAATGCATTTGTATGTATATTTTCTGAATGACAGGTCTAAAGTCACACAGCTCCTGCTTAGCTATAGATTGTTCCTTGAATAAAGCATTCAACTTATTATCCACTTGTTCAATCTAATCAAACTTTTGTTGTTGCTCCAGCGGATCCATAGTATCCGTAACTTCCTCATTCAATAACTGGATTCTAGCGCACATGTCTTCTAGAGTCTACTTGAACCTAGCGATGATGCCCATCCAATCGCTGACATTGTTGGCATAGGGGTAGACCCATGGTTCAGCTCGAAGAGCGCACCAACCAGACCTAACTACTAGCCCTTCGGCTACACCTGCGAAGCATATGCAGTCTCACCTGAAGCAACTATGTGGGGGTTGCAGGATAGAGATGTCTACAACCAAAGGAAATATCAAGTGGATCCAACACTAGAACAATACAACATGCATATATCACTCATCATCTTAGATTTATTCCACACATCTATCAGATCTACCATAGTAATGCAATAACAATATATCAAAGGAAAAAGAACATAACATCAATCACACACACAAGACAAGATATACATGGTTCACTCTCTCTCTAGGGCTACAACCACATAACTATGCTTTATAATATATTAAGGTGAAGCATACAGTTCTTGTCTGCGCTCTTAGCTAGTAGATATTCTTTCTTCTCCTCTCTATCTCTCCCTTCCCTACGCACCCAGCTGCATTGTTGATCTTTGCACCCAACTGAAGATCTTACAATACATAAGGCTCTCATACTCAACACTTCTCTCTCACCTAATGTTACTCTCTCGATCACACAACAACAATCACAACACCAACAATAGTAACAACAACGAAAACACACAATTATAACACCAACAACAACCCAACCCAGGTCCTCTTAACCTTTATTTATACATTACAATAGCTCATTGACATACCAAAACCCTAGATACCCAAAACCCTAGGTGTCTAAAACCCTAGGTCAACTTGACCCACGTTTCTAGTGCTTCGCTAGCCTATATTTCCTTCCTTCTCGTGCGGTACTCCAAAGCATCCAACGGTGTCTTTTTCCTCTTGATGAGTTGTCCACGATACTTCTTCCTTGCTAATCTGTCATCCTCGATCTTCTCATCCAACGGATTTCTTTCTCAGAATTCTCTCCATCTTTTCTGCTCTTTTGTTCACTTCGATCCAATAACAGTCACTATGTCTTCTGCGCAGTTCAAAATTTTCCTTTTCTTCCTTGATCTTCGCTTACTTTCATAACCAAGGGCCAACAAGACCCCAACACTCACTTGTGACTCATATCGAGGCACTTCACATCTAATCCTTCTTTTTTACTTCGACTTTAGACTGTGCAGTGCAACCTTTGCTTTCTTCTCTATGCCTCCTCTCCTTCCCTGTGCAGACTACCTTTTCTATGTTTGGTACCCAGTTTCAGCTGTACCTGGTACCTCGACCCTTTTCCTTATGATTTTGCTTAGATATGTGAGGCAGTTGGTTTTCATAGTACAACATCGGCCGGCTCCCATTCACTAATCCTTCCTTCCATTCTCCATTCAAAGTATTCAACTATTCAACTCCTCCTTTTGTAACATAGGCGACCTCATATGGCCCAAGCCAATGTGTCCTGAACTTCCCAGGATGTTTGATGAACTTACTGTCATATACCAGTACTAGATCACCTTGCTTGAATTCCTTCTTCTTGATGTGCCTGTCATGATAGGACTTCTCTCTTTATTTCTGTACTTGTTGAAGAAATCATATAAAAAATTTGTCTTCCTCCAGTTCGACCAATTGTGCAAGCCTCTCTTGAATAGTGCCAGTGTCATCCATATCTGTAAAGGAAACAATTCTTAGGCTTGGTACAAAATATTCAATTGGGACAATGGATTCGAGACCATATACCAACTTAAAGGGGGTCTACATTGTTAGCTTCTTGCAAGTGGTTCTATAGGCCCATAGTACTGCTGGTACTCTTAAATCCCAGTCATCCCTATTCACACTGCAAATTTTTGTCAACGTTGTCTCCAAGATCTTATTGAATTCTTCTACTGTCCCATTTGCTTGTGGATGGTAAGGCATGCTCTTTTGATGGTGGAATTCAAATTCCTCAGTCAGGGCTTCAAATCTTTTATTTATGAAATGTGTACCTTGATCACTCATAGGATATTTGGGCATCCAAACCTGGTTATGATGTCATCAAATATGAAGCGCGCAACTGTAGTTGCACTACAGTCCTTAACTACTCTTTCTTTGGCCCATCTAGTCAAGTACTATGTCATAATAATTATGTACCTTGCTCCCGTGTGCTTACCTGGTGGGTTTATAGGTCCCACAAAGTCAATGGCCCATTTCTCAAATGCTTGTAGGGTCAGATATGGTGCTAGTGGCATTTCATCTCTTCTAGATAGTTTGCCAACTCTTTGGCATACATTGCAGGCTCTGTAATAGTCTTTAGCATCTCTGTGTAAGGTAGGCCACCAAAGCTTAGCTCTAAGAAATTTCTGTGCAGTTGCTTTCCCTATGTAATGGCCTCCTATGATGCCTTCATGAGATTCTATGAGGATCAATGGTCACTCTACCTCCATAACACACCTTCTCAATATCTCATCAGGTCCCATTTTGTATAGTTGTCCATCTATAAGTGAAAAGTAGGCAACACGCATTACTAGTTGTTTCTTCTGAGGAATTGTATACTCACTAGGTGCCATTCTTGTTGACAGGAACTGGACTGTCTCTATGAAGTGGTCATCAATCTTTCTAATGGACAATAATTGTGCATCTGACCGTGTATCCTCCAAACTGGTTCTCTCTTCTCCATGGTCCAACCTTGACAAGTGGTCAGGACCTTCGTTCATCCTTCCCAGATTAACTACGATCTCAAAGTCATATTCCTGAAATAGCAGAAACCATATGCATATTCTCCCCCCAAACATTGGCTTGTTGACTAGGTATTTCAGCGCAGAGTGATCAGTAAAAATTTTAAAGTGTCCTCTGAGCAAGTAGTGACGAAATTTTTGCAACACATATACCATGGCTAGTCCTTCTATCTCAGTGGTGGTGTAATTAATCTCAGCTATTGATATCTTCCTGCTAGAAAAAGATAATGGGTGGTCGATGTCTCTTATTCCTGGTTTCACTAACACAACTCCTAATGCAATGGAAGATGCATCAACATGCACATGAAATTCCTTGCTCCAATTTGGGAAAACTAGAATGGGCGTAGTAACCATTTTTTGTTTCATCATGTCAAAGCTATGATGGAATTCTTTTGTCGAATTGAATTGACAGTCTTTCTTCAAAATCTTTTCCATGCATGTTGTAATATGGGTGTATCCTTTAATGAACTTCTTGTAATATCCAGTATGTCTCAGCGCAATGCGTAGTTGTTTGACTGAGGTAAGGGGTGGCATATCAACTATAATGGAAATTTTAGATGGGTCTACCAGTAATCCCTGCTTGCATATTGTTACACATCAAAATCACTCATTGTAATGATGGCTAGTGTCATCGTTACAAATGTCCCGAGTGTTGCATATTTGTCGCAAGTGTCACAAGTTTTGCAAACATCATACTGTCAACTTGCCTATTTCATCTCTCTAACGACATCATAAGGACACTTAAGACACCTCAAAGACAAGTTTTGAAGAGAAGAAATCAATTAACAAGGAGTACAAGCCTTTTTCCACTGGAAAATCCACTCAAAAGTCAAATTTGGAAGGGAGCGCTCCCCTGCATACTGTCAGGGAGCGTTGACACTCTGTGCCCTCTTCTGGGGAAGTGTTCCAACGCTTTTTGCCCCTTTTGAGGGAGCGTTGGTCCTTTTTAGGTGAAATTTGATCTGTTGAGGGAAATCAAGGAAGAATCCCCTCAATATCTGAAGGTGGTTGGATTTGAATCTGAGGTCAAGGCATGATCTTAGGGGATATCCAAAACTGAAGGAGAGGAATCCTAAACTTATCCCAAATATCTCTCAAGTGGTTAGTCCTCTCCAAGTCTATATAAGGAGGCCTCCTCATGGTGAAAGCATATATGGAGATTGAGAATTATACCAAACTTATGATTTCATAAGTGAGATACCATTGAAGCATAATCAATGTAGATTACTTGAGCAAAGGGGTTGGACAAAGAGAGATGGAAGAAGTTGTTTCACCTTCATCAAAGCTCTGTGAGTACTCTTCATTTGTTCTCATTAATATGCATATATGCTTCGCCTGTTTTTTTTAAGTGTAGGGGAGTGCTCCCTTCCAAGTTTGACTTTTGAGTGTCTTTTCCAATGGCAAAAGGCTTGTACTCCTTGTGAATTGACTTCTCCTCTTCAAAAATAGTCTTTGAGGTGTCTTAAGTGTCCTTATGATGTCATTAGAGAGACAACATAGGGAAGATGATAGTATGATTTTTGCGACACTTGCAACATTTGTAACGACGACACTAGCCATAATTGCAATGAGTGATTTTGATGTGTAACAGATTGCCCCCCAAAGTGTGAAGTCAGAAGACGATGATGACTGAAGTACTTTGTAGACTTTTTAGAGCAAGGGTATGGACTTAGAGAGGCTAGAAAAATATGCACACAACCATCAAACAAATATTATGTCATGTTTCAAACCCAAGGCAGACATACCTATGCTTGAGTGATAAAGACTTTTTCATGTATGGCTGCCATAGAATAAGCTACGGATCCATAATTATATTGACAAATAGGTATAAACACTGAAGATACAAATGTAGATCTATACTCTTATGACCTAAACTGATCATAGCCATGAAGAATACACAGTGGATCTACGAGATGACAAGACATAGCCATGACCAATACAAAGTGGATCTATGTTACAGTATATGTGTCGATGTTCAATGAAACTCCATCACAACTTGGGCAAAGTACATATAAGAGAGATGACTCAAGCCAGGGTCTTCTTACCAAACCTGATGTAGTATGAATCTAACCATGTGAATAGATTTCCTGATGTCAAACACGACAGAAACCACTTGATTACCGGTCAATGAGGTAAACCATTAACAAGCACGAGGGAGATCACCATTGATGTCAATGATTCCCAAGGTACTCTAGTACATTCCAACGAATGCCAATGGATGAGATGAATTTGAACATCCATGGAATCATCTAATCATAGGTCAATGATATAAACTTACTGTTGGATGTGAGGAGGCCTGCCATTGAGGCATATAGGTCCCAAAGTACTAACTGGTTTCTAAGTCTAGCTCCTAGATAATGTGTTGAAGTCAATAGGAATAGACTTGTTGAAGGAGGGCCTTGATGTATCCCCCATCAATGACATGAAATTGACACATAGATGTAATTGGTGGATCAAATGAACATGGACTGACACAGGCATTGAAACATGATATTTGTGATGGTTGAATCTTGAGGCAGATACTTCCCTTGAACGCTGAGGCATGACAATAGAAAATTGGCAGGGACCAAAAATTGATAATGCAATGGATACTGTGACTTACGTCGAGTGACCCAAAGGAGTAAGGAAACTCAAAGGATTGGTTCAATGCAGAGGGTTAGTGGATTCAAATGCATGCAAATATAAAATGTCATGTTCAAGGGCGACTGTAAGGTTACTAGTAAAGTTCTCAAAAATGGCTTGGCTTGCTTCTTTCAATTTTTTCCCCCATCCAGATAGACGAGTACCTCTTTTTGGTTTAACAAGCTCAAGGAGGGTAACACATGCTCGATATAACTTACCTTCGGTAAGTTCCTCTTCCTTTGTTTAATGAACTGGAAGAAGTAAGGGTTCGGTCCCGTCTGGGCCCTTTAATGTATGATTATTTAATGAGTCCAGTGAAGGTAAACTTAGTTGTTTTTCATACTTAGAGATTCTAAAAATGACTTAAAGATGACTCCAATGTGTCCTTTTTCGTAATGTTAGTCTTGCAAGGCCAAAAAAGAGATAAATTATCACTCAAAAGATGCCCTTTCAAACCTTTTAACGAGTGTGAAAGGAAGCAAGATCACTCGACAATATTTTCATGTTTAGAGAGTCTAAAAAGAGCTTAAAGGAGACTCTAGGGGGTTCCTTTTTCATATAACCTTTACGAGTCCGAAAAAATGATAAAAGTATACTCGGTTACATTCTCATGTTTTTAAGAACGAGAGTAAGAATAAAGACTAAGCTTGGTACTCTGCCCCCAGCTTGAAAGCTAGTGGCTTAACTCTAGAATGATCATCAAAGGATAGAAACATGCCCCCCAAGATTCAATTCATTCACTGACTTTGAGGTTGTCACCAATTTTTGTACTATATGGAGAAAAAGGATATAGGTGGATGAAACAAAGGTTCAAATATGATACATAACGAAAGACTTGACTCGACATCTACGAGATTTGGCGAAAGACTGGACCTGATAGGAGAGGTGATTGTTTCATTTTTTAACAAGCTTGACAAATGAAAATAACTATGCTGAGAGCTCTAGGTTGAATCCCCATATTTCTGTTTCATTTTTTAACGAGCACACTACAGAGAACAAAAACTACGCTTGTATCTCTTCTTGATCATGGCTTCCAAGAGGATAATGGTCTGCAAGGACACCATGTCAAGGGACAATACTCAGTCATGGATTCCAAGAAATCTCCACTGGATGGAAGAATAATTCTATGGAAGGAACACATGTTGAGGGTCTCGTCAGGGGTAAGGAGATCAGGCTCCAATAGCCCTACCGAAGAGATCACCATGTCAACTACCAGATCCAAATCATCAGAAGTTGAAGTCATGGGAGATAATGCCACATAATTGACCTGTGGTAGGGGTGATACTGACTGCATATAAGACCCGTTTAGGGAGGTCATTGGGTTGGTAATCAAGTCAGGACTAATGTATGAAAGTTGATCAATAGTCACCATTCTTCCATCATGTGGGAAAGATATCACATGAAAAAGAGTGGACAGAATAACTTTCATAGCATAGACATAATATCATCCAAGGAGTAAATTGAAAACCAAGGGGTCTTGGAATACCATAACATCAATAAAGATAGTTTTCCCTCCCAAAGCTATGGGAAACTAAGGAAGGATCCATAAAGGGTGACTGGTTCTTCTATTAAAAGAAAACAGATTCTGGGTAACCGACACAAGCTTAGGATAACCCAAAGATTTCCAAGCAATAGAGGACAAAATACTAATGGATGAACCTTCATCTATAAGCGCATGAGGAATGTCCCAACCAAAAACCTGTACTGTAATATTGAAGGGAATGTGAGAGGGAAGACAAGGTCCAGTTAGCACACCCCAATCAATAAGGATGGCTTCATTACTTGGAGGGGTTTTTGTAGGGGAAGGAGGAATGCCCCCCGGCATGGTAGATTATGTATTAATGAGAAAAACATGGGCAGAATCGGGTTTACTCTCTATAGGGAGAGTAGGATTGATAGATGATGGGATTGGATCAACCACCTTGGCACTCTTTAGAGGAAGAGTGGGATTGACTGATGATGTAACCGAAGCAACCAATTTGGCACTCTTTGGATGAAGGGTGGGACTCACCGAGGAAGGGACTGGATTAGTCACTTTGGCACTCATGAGAGGAGGAGTGGGATTGACCGATGAAGTAACCAGAGAAACCACTTTGGCACTTCTCAGTGGAGGAGTGGGATTGACCCATGGTGGAACCAGATCGACAACTTTGGTTTCACTCTTTTGATGAAGAGTGGGGATGATATATGATAGAACTAGATCAACTACTTGGGTTTGTGGTTCAATCAAGGAGGAAACTAGATTGACCACCTGATGAACCCGACTGACTGAGGATGGAACCGGATTGACTAGTCCCTCAACTAATGATGGGTTGGGGGAAATCTTACGATAACCTTCTAGAAGTTGAAGTTTTTCCAAAAGAGAAGAAGCCTCATCCATACAAGGACAAAGGTGAGAATAATGATCACCTTTGCATAACATGCAAGGAAACTTGACAGTTGTGTTCTTCTTACCAACCTTAACATCACTATTTGATGGGGCATCACCAGTATGCTCAACAGGGGATGATGACGTGGAGGAAAACACTTCTAAGACCTTGGGAATACCAAGGAAATCCCTCAGAAAATGGCCACGTTTACAAAGACTATAAGGGAATTTGCTTTTCATATTCTTCATTTTAATCTTGTTGACCTCATCAACACTCCCAGTACTATTAACAATAGCTGTTTGCTTGGATCCAACATCTGATGTAGTTGGAGGTTTGGTCCCTTTCTGGTTCTTCTTATTCTCTTTCTGTTTCTTCTTCTTCTTATCAATATGGCTACTTGCTTGAGATATTTCACTAGGCGTCAAAGGAGAAATGGAAGGAGACCTGATGGGTGAAGAAGGAGAAAGGTCAACATGACCTTGATGTGTGGGTGGTGTGCTTACATATGAAACACCTACATTCGCGATCACCAGAGTGGAAAACAACCATACTAGTAACCCAATTGTGAGACATGGAAGGCTCAAAGTAGTGATGTAAGGAGGACCAACATTTCCATAAGAAGGAAAAACAAAGGGTTCCCCAGGCAAAGGGGTTCCTTCATTGGTCATTTCGAGAACCGACACCATAAAAAGAAATATCCAACCTAGATTCTTCTAGGGAGAACAAACAACACACGCTAAAAATCTAGTAAGCAAGCAAACAAACAAAACCTTCTCACAATGAGCACACTAGTTGGTGATGAAATCCAATGTCGTGGGAACAAAGTAAGAAGGGGCTAAGATAGAGTGGGTGGAAACGTTACGTTGACGACCTTCTTAACAGACTTACATCCTGGTGCAAGCTCCCACACATAATCGTGGGTATACCCTACAAGGATCTTGAGTGAGTCTGGCCAACGTCGATTCCAGTTACCGTGAAGACTTTCCCCTCCACAGTCACCTTGTGTAAATACCCTAAATAGATAGGCCACTAAAGTTACCAACTACAACAGTGATGCCTGGGGAAACAATCGATAGTCTGATCCATGCGCAAGGGCATGGTATCTAGCCCGAAATCAACTTGAAAGACTTCCACTCATCATTGTGGGTATACCTTCAAGCAACCCCCATAATACCCACCATATCTACACCAAGACCAACAAAGCAGGGTGGGTAACTTTGTCAGTCTTAATGCGACCTCATGATTGACCCTTGTGTGAGAAGGGATTCCTAGGATAAAATGTAGCAATTGTATTTCACCGCTCCCTAACACAAGATCTGATGTTTGTTTACAGCTTTGGAAAGTTATCTTTCACACCTATTCCAAATCCCTACAACTAATCTAATGTAGGTTTGCTACCAAAAAATGTAAAAATGTCTAATCAATTTTTAGTTTAGTGCTTGATTTTTAAGTCTGTTGATTTTGACCAAATCGAAATTTATGCAAAGAGATGAATATGAAATCTTTTAATTTCAATGAAATCTATGCGACGAGAAGCAAAAAACATTCATCATTCCAGATGCACAATGTCCCAAAATGCCAAAAAACATGCAATTCTGCTACTTCAAATGCAAGTTGGTTTCACTATACAGAAGAAAGAATGCATATAAATTCTTTGTTTGATTATGATGCATACAGAATGGAAATACAAAACCTTCAATGCTCCACTACTTTCAATCAGGAGAAAGAGTCTTATGCAGATGAAAAAGACACGAAGCAAAAGGGCTACAAACAAAGCATGCACTCAAGACAGTGAGAACTGAAAGAAAAAAATTAGAAGCTTGTTCTAACAAGAAATCATTCAAGGATTTTAAAACCAACAAGCATACAAGGAGTACAATAAAATGCAGATAAGAATCCAAGAAAAGATAGGGAGAAAGAGAAATCATTCAAATTGTCACGACAAAACAAGCAACTAGAAAGTCAATTTCACATTTCTAAAAGAGGTTTCAAGCTCTGATCAAGACAAAAGAGAGTGAAACACATCAAAAACCATCAAGAACCAATCCAAACAACTCCACAAACCAACCACAAAGGCTGGGTAAAGACTTCCACAAAATAGGCTAAAACAATCTAAGTAAAAGAAGGCAATTTCATTAAAAAAAGACACTAGTGCTCCCCTAGAAGGGTGCACAGAGTGTTGCAACGGCCCCTAAAACACTATAGGGGAGCATTGGCACCTTGGTATGGCCTACAGGGGGGCGTTGGTGCTCCCATAAACTCAAAAAAATGGCCAAAAACATGAAAACACCCACCCAGAATGCTTGAAAATTGGGAAATTTGCTAGTGAAGGTAGGAGAAGGCTAATGGATGATGAAAAATAGGTATTGCTTGGGAAAATGACCTCAAATACCAAATGTAAAATTGCATAGGTACTTGAGTTTCCTTACAACAACTTTCATACCATCAGATAAAGGAGAAAGCAATAAATCGACTCCAAATCTCAAAAGAAAAAGAGTGACTCAAAGCAAAGAAGAAAGAGATGTCATAAACCCAAGAAAATCATCATGAACTCTTAGAAATCAAGGTGTTGGAGACCCAAACAAGGATACACTGAGGTGATGAGAACTCCAAGGAAATGCAAACAACAAAATATGGACTTAGAGACCAATTCCCCACAAGATTTTCCTTAGAAAAAAGGTGGCGCTTTGGTGTCAAGGTCACTAGAGTGTTGCAATGCTCCTTGAATGCTTGACAGGGGGCACCAACACTCTGGTAGCAAGGGCAGGGGAGTGCTAGCCTCTCAAACTTCAAAAAAATGCCCAGAAATGAAAAATTTCAAGAAAATTCAGAAATCCAAAGTGTAAGGGATGAGGTAAAGGGTCAATCAACAAATATAAGAATCAAGGACACAGTATGAATAAGATCAAAATGAGAAAAGGCAAAACAATACCTAGTAAAGGAAAAAAAAATCAAAGTTCCTCCGCAATGGAGTCTCCAAGAATATACTCGTCAAAGGAGGGCCTTGATGTATCCCCCATCAACGACATGAAATTGACACAGAGATGTAATTGGTGGATCAAATGAGCATGGAATGACATAAGCATTGAAACAGGATATTTTTTATGGCTGACTCTTGAGGAAGATACTTACCTTGAACACTACGGCATGACAATAGAAACTTGACAGGGACCAAAACTTGATAATGCAGTGGATACTGTGACTTACGTCGAGTGACCCAAAGGAGTAAGGAAACTCAAAATATTGGTTTAGTGTAGAGGTTCAATGGATTGAAATGTGTGAAAATATAAAATGTTGTATTCAAGGGCGACTTTAAGGTTACTAGTAAAGTTCTAAAAAACTACTTGGCTCGCTTCTTTCAATTCC
>ML835384.1:28798-48408 GCA_009831015.1 Picea engelmannii | reverse complement strand
ATTACTTGACATCAACCAATGACATCAATCAAACCAAACCATTTACATCAATGACATATGATCCAACAATCTCCCAAGTAATCAAACCATTGGCATCAATGACAAACCATTGGCATCAATGACAACATGATCCAACAAATACATGGTTAATTGTTATCATTTATGTATTAATTTTTTCAATATTTAAGAGTCTATTATCTTAAAAAATTCTTCAAGGACTACAATATGGGCATGTGATTTTGAGAAAGATTATGGGAAAACAATTCGTCTTTGGCTTTAGACCTATGTGATGTTTATTCCATTTTGTTCTTTCATTACTGTTGTATTATGAGAATGTTATTATGGTTGACTTTAGATTTAGCTTGTCATCATATGGTGTTTTCGTAATGTTAAATGTTATATGGTGTCCATAATTTCTTATTCCATTTTTTTATGTGTGATCAATCGATCATTTGATTATTGTGGAATTTATTTCTAATGTTAAATGATGGATAATATCAATACTCAGAATTGAGTTTTCTTTCATTCTTAAATATATATTTTTTTTTGTAAGTAAGGGGTGAAATTATATTAAAATCCTTCCAAAGTCTGAAACATCGGTCCAAAATACAGCTAGGTACGGGCTACAGTTGCTGGACTGCCCCATCATGGGGAAACCAGTCCAGCTAGCCCTGCCAGTTCCTTGAGAAAAAAAGTCTAAACTTAACAAGAGAAGGAGCACTATTAATCCTATCATGTCTAGTAACTGAGTGAACAGACATACATTCTATTTAGACGGTTGGCTTGTAGGTAGGCCAGGTGGCAAGGAGGTCGACTGAGCATGGATCTTCCTCGATGTAGGTGGCATCGTCATCCCATTGTTCAACAGATTCGTGAGTGCTTGCGAGGTCCCTGCTGTCGCTCCGGCTCTCCATCTGCTGCTCTCCTGCTGCTTCTGAAGGCTGCGTGTTGGGTTGTGCCGCTGCGATGGGGTCCTCGGGATGCTCTGTGGGACGAGTGTCTTCCGGGGTGGAGAACAGGGCCTCGTGCATCGAGGAAATAATGTGCATGAAGCTGGCCACCTTCCCCTCCGTAGCTTGGAACCGATGTTGCATGTCCGCTACCTCTCGCCGAAGCTCGAAAACTAAGTCTTGTAGGACGGTCAGGCTCTCTGCAAACTGAATTCTGTCAATGTTCTCTGGGTAGCACGGACCTTCCCACCTGGGTGCTATTTGAGGAGAAGGATGGTCGCTCCAATTGTCCTGTGGTTCGCCAGGAGGCCATGAGCCGGACGGGAGCTCGGCTGGAGGTTGAGAGAGACGCAGAATGGATATAGGAGTGCATTGGATGATGGCCATGGAGTGAGGCTGTGGGGCTCGCATTGGAATAGGGTTGGTCGTGGCTAGTCGTGGAGAGGAGGAATCGCTGGAGGTTGAATCGGAGGAGGCTGCCAGAGGTTGTCGAGGCTTCCAAGAGGAGCCTCGCTTTGGTTTGCCCCTGGGACGATAGCGGGGCATGGAAAAATTGTTGCAGCAAATCCAGAGTAAGAGAGACACTGGGTGCAGTGAGCGGACCAGGAGTGGGTTGTGCAAGCGACAGGGCTTGAGGGATGACCGTTGCTGCACAGGAGAGGGCTCTGCAACCTGTGTGCTGAGGTAAATACCGAGAAAAACAAACAGCTCCATGGAAATAAGCGGCGGGGAGGAGAGAACTGGTGCGTAAATGCGCCCTCCCATCATATTAATCGCCATTAAATCTTGGGTACGTTGATGGGCTGCGCCATATGCCCATCACGTGGCCCCCTATCCCGCTCCATTGACTGCTCTGACACCCCATCCGGGGTTTCATTCTTAAATATTGATTATAGTAAGATCACATGATTTTTAATTAGTTTTCTTCCTATTGTTATTAATTTACTCCAATATCAAATACTTCTTTGAATGTATTCTGGAAGTGCTAGTATTGTTTTGTTATAGGTTTCCCTTAACAATAGTACATGAAGGAGCTAA
This sequence comes from Picea engelmannii, assembly GCA_009831015.1. NCBI lineage: Eukaryota > Viridiplantae > Streptophyta > Pinopsida > Pinales > Pinaceae > Picea > Picea engelmannii. The sequence goes on along the minus strand of ML835384.1, from coordinate 46,420 downwards.
TACAACATAGAAAGACAATACCAATTTCGTTGATCAACTACATGTTATTCTATGTTTTTTAGTTAAGTTGTTTATTAATGAAACGATGATTACATTAATTAGCTTTGACTTTTTTTGTGTCACTGTTTCAATCGTATTCATTTAGTATTTATTTGTTTAATATATTTAAAAAAAAAGACAAAAATAAGTGTTGTTCATATTTGATTCAGAAACTTTATCAAACAATCATTTTCGCAAGATTTCATGCAAACCTTGTAAATTGTATATAAAATGTTCATAATCATTTGTATATTCACATTCTTAGATAAATATTTGTAATTATTGTGTCGATTGTTAGAATCTTTTCTTTAGTTAGTTTATTTCATTTTTCTATCTTTAGGACCCTAGTTGGCTAACGAAGCCATTAAACCCGTCAGAATAGGTTACACCAAACAGCTTGGGTTATTTAGACAACCCCAGACCGGATCTATTCTTCTAGTTGAAGACATGTCAAATTTTCCCGTAAACACAATTACGCAACTCTTGTGGAATGCACAACCTATGTGTTGCATCAATAAGCTCATTGTTCCACTTGGAGAACATCATGTTGTTGAAGGTTGTGTTCTCTGAGTCTTCCCTTGAATGCCAGGACTTAAACATTTTTGTTAGGTTCTCCTTGTCTGCTAGCACCAATGATCTTCTAGCGGGTGGCATCCACTTGAGCATTGGAAACATAATCAACAAGTATCCATAGGTTAACATACCACATTTGTCCTGGGCTTCCTCGTAAGCCACAAGTAGTTCCTCCAACAGGTAGCTACACCAGTTGAAGACAACGCCATTGACAAAAAATCCACCACTGATAATGCATCCAGTGTGCATTCTCCTTTGTAGTAATACCTAATTACTTTGCTAGCTATGATGTAGCAACCAGTCCTAACCATCTCAGGTAGTATGGCTTCGATCTTGGTTGTGCGTCCCCCCCTTGCATGTGGAACCTTTCATATATGCTAGGCTCCCCTTTCTTCTTATCGTTCTTGCTGGGACCCTGGAATTATTTGGACACATCGTCGCCCTCCAGGGAAATTCCAGTGAGATGGTGGATGTCTTCTGTGTGGATTGGATATCTCCTATCCAACCACAGACTTTTGTTGTGCACCCTGCTGATCAAGAACTTAATACACCACACAACTTCGCTAGTGGTTTTGAGCACTGGTAAGTCCTTGAGGTTCATGAAAGTTGAGTTGAACAAGTTAATAAACTTGGGCTTTGAGAAAAACTACATGCCTCCAAATGCGTTTGGAGCAATACTCCAGAAAATGTCTATGTTCATCTAGGGGAACAAGACTTGGTCTATTAAGTCGAGATCGAGGAGCTTGACCTACTCCACCTTCCCCTTGAGATCACTCGCGACCTCAACTCGAGGGTCGCATGACTCATCTGGTACTGCATCCTTGGAAATGATGTGTCGGCTCCTTGTAGCTCTCTACATTGTCAATATGGACTATCAGCAAGTTCTGCAGGTGAAACAAGGATTGGGGATCATGATTGAGGGTCGAGGGATTACACAGGCTTGCTCACTCTGCAGAATTCATAAATTTCTAAGTTTGTTATGGGAAACAATGTGTTCTACAGTGAGTTCTCCAAGCCTTATACTTAGGCTTAAATGACAATTTTAGTAATAAATTTTATTCATCATTACCCTATAGATGCAACTTGGATCTGAGTTGTCCAATGGGACTGGTTAACGGGGTAAATCCTATTGGTGATTTTGGAATTTAGTGTGCAAGTTGGATAGGGACATGGTCAATTTCAGACCTTACCATTTGATGGATGAGAATCCCAGTGCGAATATCGATGTAATCTTCGCGTATCGCGGCTTTATGGATTAAACGAATTCAGATGAGGTATCGTAATAGTAATAAAGGTTGTGACTGGACTAGGTTCATGTGGCACATGTACTCAGATTGCATCCATATTCTCTCTCTGTCCGACCAAAAAAGGGGTCCCTGTCATATTAATGCCTGTCATTAATAGGTTCTTGATGCTTCTGATCCTATGCTATTGAGTAAGTAGTGCTGCATCAAACAACACTTAAACATAAAAAGAAATGAACTACATGTCACGGTGCAACACTACACACGTCAATTTTATTAACTGAATTTATAGAAATTACAGGAAAACTCAAAGCTAACTACTATAGATGCTCCTTCAGACCATAAAAACAGTTCTTTATTTCATTTTTTAGACATATAGGGTTTCAGGCGAGTGCCATTCACCCATCCTGGCTGTAACATACCATCTAGTTGCACAAGTCTAACTGCTCCAGAAGGTTGGACCTCTACAACTATAAATGGTCCCAACCAATGCATGCACAACTGTCCTGGATTCTTCTAGTACCAACTATCATATAGTAGGCCCTTGTCTCCTTGCGCAAATACTTTAGTCTTAATGTGTCTGTCATGCCAAGATTTTTTCCTTGCTTTCTCAACTGATTGATGGAAGTCTGCTAAAAACCAGGTCTCTTCAAGTTATTGTAACTCCATGAGTCACTACGTAACTAATTCTTCCTCTAACATGTGTGTGATCTGTGTAATGTAAAAAATTGGAGTAATGAATTCTATAGGCACTAGAGCCTCTTTCCCATAAACTAGCTGAAATGGAGTGAACATGTGGAGTTTCTTTGTGGTTGTCCTGTAATCCCATAGTAATTTTGGAACTTTTTCATTCAAATCTTCCATGTTTTCGTAACAGGCCTTTGTCAACCCTCTCTCCAGAATATTGTTAAACACCTCTATTGTTCCATTGGCTTGTGGGTGGTAGGGGCTACTTTTAGGATGTTGGATCAAAAACTCTGTTGTAAGATTTTCTATGGTAATAATGATAAAATGGGCTCCCTGATCACTGGTCAGACTCCTAGGACATCCAAATCGAGTGATAATATTTTCAAAAATGAACCTAGTAGCAATATCGGTTGAGCAATCTTGAATAGTTGTTTCCTTGGCCCAACGTGTAAGGTATTCAGTTGTGGTAATAATGTACCTAGCCTTTGAATGCTTAGATGTGGGGTTGATTGGCCCAATGAAGTCAACCGCCCACTTATCAAATTCTTGTAAAGCTCGAATTGGTTGAACTGGTAGTTCATCTTGTCATGATGGCTTACCCACTCTTTGACGAACACTGCATGACCTAGCGTATTCCTTTGCATCCTTGAAGAACATAGCCCACCAAAGTCCATCTTCGAGGACTTTCTACCCAGTGTCCTTTCCTCCCGCATGACCTCCTACAACTCCACTATGGCACTCACACAATATGTTAAGGTCCTAACCTGCACATAGGTAGATCAATGTATTTGGATGTAATAAAGGTCAATATTAATAAGGCCTTTCAATAAAATAGAATAAGGTGGATGTAAGAAGACATAATAGAAGCTTCTGCTTCTAGAAGGATCTTCCTCTAGATGCTTCTCTTAATAGAAATATTTAGTATAAATAAGGGTCGAGGGTATCAAAACCCTAGCTTGGATATTATTGTAACAGAGCGTTTCTCGACTGGAGGTTGCCCCCTCGAAGAGGCCTGTGAACATTGCTTTCTGAATCAAAGTGCTATTTCAGTTGTTGTTCTCATATTATTTCCGTGTTATTGTGGAGAATTATGCTGGTTATATTACTATTATTCTGCCATTTCTAGAATTTTATTTTTGTTCTGCGTATTTATTATATCTGGTATCTTGCACAGTACATCCTATCTTTCATGATCCAAGACACATCTCCTGAGGATACTATCTAGTCCCAATTTATACAATTACCCTACAATCAATTGATAGTCTGCTTCTCTAACCACCATATGGTGTTTTTGGGTTGCAAAATGTGTTTCTAGGAAAGCTCTTGTATTTAAGAAGACTATTATGTCTTCCAAGTATTTTGGTATGGCCTCAACTCGGAACAGGTCTGCATCTGGGAGTTGATCATCAATTTCTCTGCCACTTTCCCATGACTCTAATCTAGACAGGTGATTAGGCCCTACGTTGCATCTTCTGGGCTGAATGATCACTTCAAAAGAAAATTCCTGAAATAGTAGCAACCATCTACAAAATCTCCCTTCCAACACAGGTTTGTTAACTAGATATTTTAATGCATAATGATTAGTAAATAACTTAAAATGAGAACTGAACAAATAATTTCTAAACTTTTACAAAGTGTAAATCATAGCTAAACCCTCCCTTTTTGTTATTTTATAGTTGTGCTTAGCTTGCGACAACTTCCTTCTCACAAAATACATAGGATGATCCTTGGCTCCATCTCCTGGTTGCACTAAGATAGCTCCCAGGGAAATACCTGAAGCATCTACGTGGACATGAAATTTGTTTTCCCAATTTGGAAATATCATAATAGGTGTTGTGTTGAGCATATCCTTTAGGGTCTTGAATGCCTTTTCACATTCCAGGGTCCATTGGAACACTTCGACCTTCTTTAGTAGATTTTCCATAGGCGCAGTTATATTTCCATATCTTCTGATAAACCTACAATAGTACCCTGTGTGGCCCAGTGTGGAGCGCAACTTCTTAATACTCGTAGGTGGCGTCATGTTCACAATAAACACAACTTTGGCTAGGTCTACTAGTATTCTCTCTCGACATACTATGTGGCCCAACAAATTTCCATGTGGCACATAGAAGATACACTTTATAAGGTTCAATGATATCTTCAATTCTCTACATCTGTCAAACATCATATGTAGTAGTGCTACATGTTCCTTGAGTAGGCTATATATCGTCCAATCATCCATATAAACTTCTATAAATTTGTGGATAAATTCTCAGAAATATGTTATCATAATCCTGGAAAAAACTGCACGGGTGTTCTTTAGGTTGAATGGCATCACATTGTATGCAAATGACCCCCATTATATTATGAATTTGGTCTTCTTTTTGTCCTCTTCATAAATACTTACTTGGTGATATCCCAAAAATCCATCTGTAAATCAGTAAGATTCTTTCTCCATAACCTATTCAAACACCTCATCAGTAAAAGGTGTTGGAAAAGGGTCATGTACACATGCAGAGTTGATACTTATGTAGTCTACACAAGCCCTAATATCCTCTGTACCTTTCTTTCTCTAGATAACTATTGGGCTGACCCATTCTGCTTCTTCCACTAAACAAATAAGTCCATCTTATAGCATCTTGTCTATTTCCCTCTTAACCTTCTCTTTCACTCTGGGTTTAAGGCGGTATTACCTATGCCTCATAGGATTTGATCCTAGTTTTAATTCAATTTTCATCTCTCCCATAACTCCTTTAATCCCTTTTAACTCTAAAAATGTCTTTGGGAACAAATCCTCATATTCCCGCAACAAACTCTGTATATCTTGACTAGTTTTCTCATCCCAGTAATATCCCACCATATCTATCTTAGGTTTCTCTGTGGTCCCTATATTGACTTTGTGCAACTTCAATGGGTGATTGTAAGAACCATCAGTCTGACTGGGTATGATGTTCTGAATTTCTTTGTTCCCTTATCTTTCTTTAATGGCTAAGTTTCTCAATTCTTCTAACTCATCTGGGATTTCCAAATCCTTCTCAATATTATAGCATTCTATAGGTCTCTTGTCCAAGTTTAGGTGAAGATTAGTCAGAAGTTATCAATTATGATTTACACATATCAATGGGTTTGATTTTTGTTTTCTATTTTCTGTAAAAAGGAATTCTTTAATTCTTTGCAAGACACTTCAAGCTTAGGGTACTTACTTGTAAACGATAATTCCTTGCAAAAGTGATCTTCCAATGCTTGTCAGTCATTGGTATATATTTTGGTTTCTTCATGCATGAACCAAGTTTTCATAATTTGACCTAGCGAGTGGGAAAATAATTGAATCTAGAAGTGAGATGGTATTTCTGCAACTTTCCAGTGTGTCACGCATTGTTCAATATGTGCTTTAGGATCAAACTCCCCATTGAGAAGTTGTGTGACTTGGAAATTCATCCACATCTTTGATTCCAAATGCTCCTTATCCTGAAACCTATATTTGATAGATTTCTTTACATCATCCCAATTTTTGAGTAAGTCTTTGTGATTGGCCCACCATTTGGGAGAGGTGTCCTGGAGGGATAAATCCAATACTGAGATCCTTTGATCCTCCACTAAATTTTCTTCCATGATGAGCATACAAATTCCAATTCTTGAGGTACCATCATATACTGGGTGTTCTTTGAGCTCGGTTCCAACCCATCTAATTGTCCTGGTAGTCACACATCTTGAAAATATTTCATACGAGCCTTGCTACCAACTGTCAAATGCCAGTTTTGAATCTTCGTTTGTTGATTGTATACTCCTCCAACTTACTGATCCATCGACAATAGGATTTATGTAATATTCTCTTGTTCATGTTATTACAGTGTACAATGGATCCTAGTATTCTCCTTCCATATTGTTGTTCGTTGGTTCTGTATATCGAGGGCCTACATATGGATCCAAGGGTTGAACCACTTTTATTTTGTCTTCCTCAAATTTCATAGTGTCTTTCTTTAGGTCAATCACTGCATAGTTTTCATAGGCTCATTGAATACCAAGTAGTGTAGGATAAGGGTCCTTATCCCCCATGATTTCAATCACCTCAAAATCAGTTGCAGTCTTCACTCCCCCAACATCTATTTCCACATTCTCTAGTATTCCTATTGGGAAATTAAAATATTGGTTGGCCATTCTTAGCTGGATTTGGGAATATGTCAAATGGGGTTTTCCTAAGGCTTCCCAAGTATTTTTAGAAAATATATTAACATCATATCCTAGATCTAGCATAACATCCTTAATCTCAAACTTGTCTAGATGGGTTGCTAGTCTAAATTATTTTCACGTTCATACTTTCCTTCTCTGCACTATCTGAGTACTCTTCTCAGGAATATTAGTCCTTATTATTTCTTCTGTCGGTTCTTCATTCCATAGAACTAGGTATAGTGCATTGCGCAATTTTTTTGTTAACTGGTCATTCCCAAGAATATCAGTAAATAACCGAAACCAAAGGTTGACTACATTTTGAGGTTGCTAAGGTTTTCTCAGTATGACTACAGGGTTTTTGGGTGCGGGGTGTGAAGCAGGTACTTAAGAAATATTAGGAAAAACAATAGGTTGAGGGGGTTTCTATTGCATCTCAGGGCTAGGGATATTCTAAAATACATCTATGGAATTCTTACAGAACAAATTTTGTTTTAGAGGATCATACGTGTCTTCTTTAGTTGTTGCTTCTACATCTGAGGTAAATTATCTGCATCAACTCCATTCTTTATGCCTCTTCAAGTGAAGATATTAATTTTTGACAGTTGTCCTCTAAAACCTCTCTTGATTTCTGAACTGATGAGGTTAGTTCCTCATTGGTGTACTCGATCTTCCCATTTTACAATTGGTTCTGGGCAGTCTTCAGTTGCATTCCCATTGGTTCTGCAGTAAGAGCACCATGGTTGCCTCATATGATAACAATCTCTATCCATATGGCCTTGATCATCACAATTGTAGCATCTGATTAGTCCTCTTCCCCTGGTTCTTCCTCCTCTGAAGTCTCCTCCGACTCCACCTCCTCGACCTCTTCTTGGTCCCTGAGGGGTTTCATTCACCCTGAATGTCGTTGGATCCAACCTATCCGCAAGTGCATCCAATGCTCTACATTGATTAGTAGTATGTGTGGTAGATGTGAAAAACTCAAAGTGTACATTATTTGGTATTGTTGAATACTTATGAATAATCGGGCATTTTCTTGGCCCATGCCCATGGATTCAGAAAATATCACAATACTCAACTGCTGGTGTTTCCTGGTTACCTGGAAAATCATGATATGGGGTGGGGTTATGAAATGGTAAATTCACAAATACTTGAACAACTCCTCTTGTGGGTCCTAGTGAGGATCCCATCATATTCTGAGGAGGTCCCATTCCCCTCATTCGTCAAATTCATTTGCTAGATTTTCTTTTGTGTAACATCTGGTACACTAGACCTACGGTCGTCCTAGTCTAGGTATCGTTAATTCTTGAATCTTTTCTGTAAGCGTTGATATGTTCCCTTGTAATTGCACTAAATTTTCATCTGTTGGAGGTTTGGTCACTTTCAGGTTCCCTGGATATCCTGCCATGGCTTTAATATTCATTGATTGTTCCAAGGCATCTTTCAAAGTGGTTATCCATTGTTGCATTAACAAAATCTGTGTCAGAGGTAGCAATCCGTAAATATACCATTATCTTTGATGTTCCTCATGAATTGGATGCGATAACCTCCCTATTGAATCTTTAAACTTATGTCTATATTCCCAGGCCAATTCACCTTCCCTTTGCTGAATATTGCACAACTCAGATAGAGCTTGTTGTTCTGACTGAAGTAGCTTAAACTCCTCTATGAACCTTGTCTGTACCTGGTCAAGTGTGAATGCTTGACCTTGCATTCCCGACACTCATGGATCAATAAAATTAATGAACCATTTAAGAGCACGGCCTCTCAAGGTAGTTTGGAATTCAACCAAATTATTCACAATCGGAGTCCCTCTGGACCTCGAGATTGCTTCACACAAGAACCAATGCTACTCAACATCTTCTTCTCCCTTACCCCAGAATTTTGTATAGCGATAAATCGAACCTCGCACGTGAAAATCCATTGATGATATTGCTGCTCCTATCAAAATAAAACCTAACAGTCCTTCTTGCAACCTACCAGGGGATCCCAATATCCTCCCTATACTCACAGTACCTGGATATGAATGACTAACTAGTTGTACTGAAACAAAATTAGCATAAGAGGGTAGTATAGAATTTACCACTTATATAGAAGACACTTTAGGTATGGGAGATTCGGGGCTAGCACCATTGGCTTTAGGGCGGGTTTACTTGCTTTGGGGGGTCTCGTTCTCTTCCTCTGTAGAGGTCTCTTCACCAGGATTATCGATCTTTCCTGGCATCGTGACTGAATCTTCTCTTTCGTCTTCAAGATCCATGTTGGCTTCCTTCTCCCTTGATTCTACACCTTCTCCTTCTTGTACACCCTCCCGGGGACTTCTTTCTCTTTTCACTTCTCTCTCCCTTAATCTTTGACTGGCCAGTCTTTCCTATCTTCTCATCTTCTGCAACTCCTCTATATTTCCTTCCTCTACTTCTCCTAGTCTGACTTATTTTCGCAACTTATCAGACTGTTTTATTTCTTTCTTTATCTTGTCACGCCACCACTTCTATTGGAAGATTGGTTGTTGTCATTGATGTCAACCCTAGTAATGGGTTTTGGACCGCAAGATTGATGAAGGTATTTGGACATGAAGAAAAATGCACATGAAGATACAAAACCCATGGATGGATAGTATACATCATGTTTTTTCCGGTGTTATGTGGCACATCATGTGGATCCTCATGGTTGAGGAGAAATGAATTTTTGAAGATGACAAAGTGAATTGAAGAAGGAAGTACATGTAATCCCTGAAGATAATTAAAGAAAAGAATTACAAAATAAGAAAGTGTCAGGTCGGCCCTAATGTTAAAAGGAAGTGACATAAATGGTATAAATAAACATCATAATACATTCATTTGATACAAGTCGAATTTTAGAGGAAATAAGAAGAAAAGAAGGCTGGATTTCAAGGGAGGATGAAGTATTTTGGTGATGTGTTCTAAGGTATGTTGTTTTCAGGTCATCTTACCATTTTTGATATAACTTTTTTTCTAAAATGATTCAGATGGTGAAATCGCTATGGTATTGAGAATACATATCAAGGTACCTCTGGTAAAATGTTCAGCTCTTGATTCACTATAATTATGGAGATACACACTATGGAAGATAGGGTTTGTGACCAGTCCTGAAGCTAGTCAATGTTACACGTCAAAATTACTCAACTGTATAAGTGTCGCGTGTTCCTCTCAATTGTCGTGAGTGTCTCATATTCCTTACAACTTTTGCAAGTGTCGCAAGTTGGTCACAAGTGTCGCAAACGATGTTTGAGCATACTGCCATGCCGACGACACTAAGGAGACACTTAAAACATCTCATGCACTTGATTTGAAGAAGAAGAAATGGTTAAATGAAGTCAATGAACTCTTAACACTTGAAGAGAGCTCTGAAACAAAGGTTTTGAGGGGGAGCGCTCCCCTATATCAGCCTTAGGAGCACTGGCGCTTCCCTACAAGGTTTCAGGGAGAGTTATAATGCTCCCCTGCCCCCTCTGAAGGAGTGCTACTCATCTTGAAGGCACTGGCGCTCCACTCAAGATTCTTAGGGAGCGCTACAGCGCTCTGATGCCCCTTCTAAGGGAGCGCTGCCTAATCTGAGGTAGTAGTTGACCCATTGAGGAGAATAAGGGGAGGATCTTTCAAGATTAGGAGGCAATTGTATTCAAATTCTTGGTTTCATCAAGAGATCCCTGATCTGAGGAGGAAGTTCCCAACTTGTTCTAAAGATAACTCAAGAGGTTAAGCTCCTCTTGACCTATATAAGCAGGCTCTATGATGGTGGAAAGGGGGAAGAACTGCTAGTATGAAATGTATGATCTTGGAGGAAACATACAGTTAGCCAAAGGAAAGTGATTAGTGAAGCTACTGTTATCCAAGTTGTGGATCTTTCAGGCAAGGGTTAGATGAAGGGGACTTGACGAAGCTGTCGCATTCGCATCTACGATTGTAAGCACTGCTGTCGTTATTCTCATCAATATGACACGCTTGGCCTATTTCTTTCTATTTTGTGTCTAATGTTACATGAACTTATCATTAATTGATAGATCTGTTTTCAAGCTAATATCAATAGAGTAGGAAGTGGTCATATCTTGTTTGTCTGCAAAACTCAGTGAGGAGCAAAGGATTGGAGTGCAAGTCGGAGCGTGCAGGGATAAACATCGATAAAGAGGTATATTTGTTATCCTTCCCTCTCATGTGTTAGTTTAGATAGATCTAAAAGGAAGTCAGTGTCCACGTTAATCATTTTCTGTCTAGAGTTAGGGTCAAGCTCTTAGAGGCGATCTACCTGTCCGTAGGGAGATTTTCCTACAACAGAAACTGGCGACTCCACTGGGGCGATAGCCTCAAATCTAAACCTCTTGTTTTGATTTCTCCTCATTGACCTAGTTTTACCCCTTGATTTTTTCAGACCTGGTTCACTCCTCTTTTGATTGGTTTCATGAGTTGATTGGCTCCCTACCCCATCATAATCAACTTAATTGTCGAAATTAAATTGCAATTTTTTTATTTTTTGACATTTTTGGGAATTTTTAGACCTGGCGCCCCTGTCCTAGTGTTAACAGAGTGCCAGCGCTCTCCCATAGCTTTGCACAGAGTGCTATAACACTCCTTGCCTTTGGCAACAGAGTGCCAACCCTCTTTGGCCCAAAAAACCTTCCAGAATTTCTTTTTCTGGGTTTTGCCTCTGTGTCTCTTCTGTTGGGTAACCCCGTGAGTCAATACTTCTTCTCTTTCAGCCTTGACATCTGTCTTTTTGAAGAACGAACATCTTTCTAGTTGGATTTTGTAGCCTTCTTCACCATTGTTATTGAGTTTTTTTTGTTGATTGGAGTCCAAGACCCATGCATTGTCTTTCTCTCTGTTTAACTGAGTAAAAACCCTGGTGAAGGTCATCAAAGGCCTACAGACCCCTTCATCTTAATTTTAGTTAAGGTCATTGTTCTTCAACTTTTTCTGTTGGGTGTGAAGTTTGATTTCTCTTTGATTGTTTCTTTTCTTTCACTTTTCTCTTTGATTGCAACGAAAGGGTGTATTGTTTGTATGACTTTTGCTTGTGCTAGTTTGCTTTTCATTCATACAAGAAGATAATTAGCAAGACAATCATTCTGTTGAATTGATCATTATTCATATGCAAACAATAAAAAGAATCTTCATGATTGATTGTGCATGTTAGAAGGCATCTCAAAATTTTTAGCATTGCATCAGGATTTGATTGAGAAAAAGAATTGTTTGAGGACACTCCTTATTTTTGTTTGTTAGTGAAAAGAACTTTCTCTCTCCCTTAGATAGATGTTCATCAAAAGGAAATGACTGCTTATCATATTCGATGCATTCTTTGGGTCTGAGTCATAATTCCATTTGTTTCACTTCCATGCACCCCTTTGCATAAAGAACAACCATAAAATCAACGCTAATTAAAAATTATTTGGAACTTTTTCTTTTCTAGGATCCTCCACCAATAGTAGAATAGGCTTAGTACTTTGGATTAGGCTGTGAGCATAACTCTCCAAAGTTCCCAAAGAAAACATTAGCATCCTGAGTTAGAGAGAGTCAAATCCAATTATCGTATAAGTCTTCCTGGGATCCCCCTCTCACACAGGGGTTACGCACGAGGTCACATTCGGGTAAGCTACGGGGACTAACCCTCCGTGGTTTAACTGATTGTGGTGGTCAGATCGTATTATGGGGATCACTTTGAGGTAAATCCACAATTACTACATGGAATCCTTTTAGTTGATTTCGGGCTCGATACCCTGCCTGTACGTTCAGATCGGACTGTCGAATGTTCCCGCCCAGGGGATGACTACAAATTGGTAACCTTAGTGGCCATAATATTTAGGGTCTTACATAAGGTGACGGTGACGGGAAGTCTCACTGTACCTGGAGCAGACATTGGTCAACCTCACTCTGGCTCCTTGGAGGGTAAATCCACAATTACTACGTGGAAGCTTGCACCAAGGCGTAAGTCCGTTAAGCAGGTCACCATTGTAATTGTTCCACCCTATCCCCACCCCTTTTGGACTTGATCACGCGACATTGGATTTCATCACCAACTAGTACGGTCATCAAAAGAAGGTCCTGTTTGCTTGGTTGTGATTCTTAGATTTTTTAGCGTGTGCTGTTTCTTTTCGTTAGTTGGCCATACATCTCTTTCGCCCACTCTTCTTCGCCAACATCAATCCTCGACGCCGTTCGCGGAGGCTACAGGGACTTCCTCCAGAAAATATGGAAGGAAACACCCCTTTACCCCCTCATTCTATGGAGGAATGTCCTCAACAGAGCAAGGTTCAAAATACTACGACTTCCCAGGAAGAAGTTCCCATTCCTTTGGAGAATTTTTGAATTGTTTCAGAATCTCCAGAAGCTTACCACATTCCAGAGGGATATGAACGACAGATCCTCCACCTAAATTCCGCTGGAGAATTTGTTGTCGTCAATCCTTCTGACATTCCAGCTAGGTCTTCTCAAAACCCTTTAGCCAATGACCCTTTCTAGACTACAGATGTTGTTCGAAGTCCACCACGCTTGGTGCGAGATCTTTATGGAATAGGGGAAGGTGCCGATGTACCTTTTTCCTACACCGTACCTCCAAATCATTTCACCGGTACCACCACTTTTATAGCCACACCACCCGTTGGTTCCTAACATACCGTCCATTGGCCCAAGGTCTACTATTCCCCTCCAAACGGCCCATTCGACAATGGCCTCACACATTCTGACTATCCCCGCCGGTAACGCGGTAGTTAATCAAGCTCCGATTGGCACACCTGTAACACCAAGACCTACACTCCATTTTGGATTTAGGGCACTGAATGCTTCCACTGCCACCACTGCCCAAACTACTACCCAAGTTATACCGGGAAGTTCCATACCTATCCAACAACCTAGAGGAACTGGTCTTGGTGGTCCTAACCTGCTCGACGACACTGGTCAGTCATTTACGTCTGGTTCTCAAATATCGGGAACTCTACCTCAAGTTGGGGGTCATCCTCCCACCGGAGGACAAATTCCATTCGGGGGGAACCCTAATGCTCGGAGGAATCCTCCAACTAGAGGACAAATTCCATTCGGGGGACACCCTCATGCTGGAGGGTAACCTCAATCCGGAGTCTACCATCAACCACAAGGACAAAATGTGTCCGCCGCACCCAATCCGTGGAGCATCCCTTTTCAAGGAAACCCACAGTTCTCGACAGGACAAAATGTTCAGACTTCGCAGCAACCCCCTTATGGACAAATGCCAAACCCACCCTATAACCCACAAAACCCATCCGGTTATCCTCCGCTCACACATACTTCTCAAAACATCTCAAATCCTGTGTACCTTGGTCAAAACCAACCTCACATGAGAGGGACCACTAGTTATAATTATCCACATAACCCAGTATTGGGCCCCATTGGTGTCCCTCTACCACACCAACATTACCCACAAGTTAACCGACAACTACCTTTTCTAGCTACCCTGGATCTTCCAGACTTGTCTAGATTAACTAATGATCCTATTTATCATTCTCCAGTTTGGCTGGCTATTTCAGCTAAACTTCCTTCTGATATCCCAAAATTCGACGGAAAGTCCGGAGAAGACCCAAACAACCATGTGATGACTTTCCATTTATGGTGTTCATCCAACTCCCTCATGGACGATTCGATTCGTTTGCATCTTTTCCAACGAACACTTACGGGTTCCACAGTGAAATGGTATATTGAATTACCATGTGCATCTTTTCATGATTTCAACTCCCTCGCCATGTCCTTCCTCACGCACTTCCAAATACCCATTCAATACGAGACGGGTACTGAACTATTAACCTCCCTTCGTCAAACAACTTCTGTACACATATCCGACCATATTCATGAATGGAGATGACAACGAAGGCTAATCAAAGCGGTCATTCCTGACCAATTGTTAGCAGAATGGTTCATGAAATCATTGTTACCCCAGATCGCTCGTGATGTTGCCATGGGTGGTGTAGTCACCGAGGAAGAAGCCATTTCCCGAGCTCAGTACTTAGACTTAGTCTATTCACAATCTGATACTCTATATGAGTTGATATCGAATGCTACTCGTGCCACTAACGATCCATCCAAACCATTGACTGCTTCGCATGCAGATGGAGTTATTGGCTCCGTCAAAACCCAATCTACTACCCAGTCTACTGAAATGATTCAGCGGCCCACCTCAACGGTTGCTCCCAGCTCGACTACACCCTCTTCTACCCCCCCTCAAACTTAGTTCTCTGATGTGAATGTGGTCCAATCAACCCCTTCACAACAACTAGGGGGCAAGAAGAAAGTGAGAAACAAACCAAAGAAGAACAATAACAATGAACAACCCAAGACCCAACCGCAAACTCCTGCTGCCAAAAAATAACCACAATGAAAACTAAAATTCCCATGTCTCATTTGTGGTGATGATCACTACACTCTAGAATACCCCCATCACGATGAAGTGGCCAAACGTTTCAAAGGAAATTCACAACCCGCTGTGCTCACTCAACCTTTTCCGCAGCAACAATCTTTGGTTGCACAAACCCCCATGCCAGGGGGTAGTTCCAACCAACCCCATGATGAGGCCTCGACAAGTGCCCACATTTACATGTTTAACGGAGTTAATCTAACCACTCTCTCTGCGACATATGACACGCCAGTTAAACCTGATAAGCCGAAGATTGCTAATGGTTCTCCGTCAGACCCGTTACCATCCTCCGCCAATCCTTGTCTGTTAGCCCTCCATCCGGGCCACTCCATATTGAGAGACCTTATTTTGACTCTATCTTACGCCCTCCTAAGAGCACCATTCGAAAATCTACCTTCAATCCTAATTCACGGGCTGCCCAAAATTACAACATTGTAGAAGATTTGGCCTAAGCTCCGTGTGCCATGTCCACCTTGGAAGTTCTACAACACTGTCCTATCCAATGTAGAACGCTCTTAGCCACCATCGGTGCTTTTGATCCTGAGTAATCAAACAACCTCACGTTTAATCTAGATGATCATCAACCGCAACTCTCCCACCAACTAGCCTTCCAAATCGATGTTGTTGTTCACAATCAACAAATCCATCGGACTATCCTGGATGAGGGAGCCTCTACCTATGTCAGGTCCCTAGCCTGTTGGAAAGGCTTGAAATAACCTGCCCTTAACAATACCAATACCATGTTACGCGCCTTCGATGGACGAGGTTTTCATCCTCACGGATTATTACAATCCTTAGCCATCCAGTTGGGTGGCAAAACTATTACCGTTGACGTCGAGGTGGTCGATGCTCCCCTCGATTACAACCTACTACTTGGAAGAAGTTGGTTCTATGCTATGATTGTCGTCGCCTCATCGGTGTTTCGATGTGTACAATTCCCTCATCAAGGCAAAATTGTTACCATCGATCAGCTTGATTTCTGCACACCCGACGCTCGCATCCCTGCTACCAACAACATTCCTTTTTTGGGAGACCACTCGATTACGTATGAAAGCATTGGTGTTGGCTTATTGAAAGATTCTAGCCTTATGGGTACTTTCCCTACACCACTTCCACCTACTACAAATCATATTGCCACCATCAATATGATCTCAACTACGCCTTATCAATCCTTAGAATCATCTGACCCTTGGATTGAGCCTAGTCCTTTGGAATTCAATGTGCTCGGTGACACTATGCCACTAAGCCCAGCCAAGGCCACATACATAGCTATTCAATCTGCCTCTCCCTCTTCAAACACTTCACATTCATTGGCACTCGATACTTACTCGGTGCCCTCATGGTTGGATTCCCAGTCGTCTACCGTTGATTACATTTCCCAAATTTTTCCTTCGGACGAATCCATCATGGAAATGCTTAGCATTGACGATCTGCCCTGGGATGATAACCACCATCGATCCTCTTTTCTTTCGCCTTTGGAAGAAATCCACCAAGACATATGATCTGTCTTCCCTTCCGATGTTACCGAAGCTTCGCAATCTCCTATCCTCACACAAGATACTCTCTCTGAGGGGAACACAGGTAACATCTCTACTACGATCATGATTGACATTTCAATCAAAGAAGGTGTCATGGAAAACATCAACCTTGGTGCTAATTGCACACCCGACGAAGTGGTTTCTTACACCACTTTGTTCAAGGAATTCCATGATGTCTTCACATGGAGCTACGATGAAATGCCAGGGATCGACCCTTCAATCGTCGTACATGAAATTAAAACCTACCCTGAATTGAAACTGGTTCAACAAAAACTTCGCCCGGTTCATCCCAAGAAAATCATAGCTATAAAGGCAGAAGTTGAAAAACTTCTAAAATCTGGCTTCATCTATCCTGTCCCTTTAACCGAATGGGTCTCCAACCTTGTTCTGGTTGCTAAGAAACAAGGGACCATCCATGTTTGCATTGACTATCGAGATCTCAACAAAGCTTGTCCCAAGGACAACTACCCTATGCCCTTCATCGACCAAATCATCGATAATTGCACAGGGAGCGTAATCTTCTCTTTCATGGATGGATTTTCTGGATACAACCAGATTGAAATCTTGCCGGTGGATCAACACAAGACAACCTTCATCTGCCCTTGGGGAACTTTCGCCTACCGAAAGCTACCTTTTGGCCTTAAAAATTCTGGTGCTACTTTCCAGCGAGTCATGTTGTACGCCTTTCATGACATCAAACATATAGCATAACCGTATCTCGACGATTTACCCGCACATTCGCTAAATCAATCCGATCACATTGATCATTTACAGGCAATTTTTCTTCGATGTAGGTTCTACCGTATTCATCTGAACCCACACAAATGCATTTTCGCTGTCGAATCCAGTCGATTTGCAAGATACCAGATATATAAAATATGCAGAACAGAAACGAAATGCTAGAAATAACAGAAGAACAGTGAAATATCCAGCATAATCTTCACAATACACAGAAATGATATACGAAATAGCAACAGAAATAGCACTTGAACAGA
>ML835384.1:13501-23762 GCA_009831015.1 Picea engelmannii | reverse complement strand
AGGAAGATCCTTCTAGAAGCGGAAGCTTCTATTAGGTCTTCTTACATTCGCCTTATTCTATTTTATTGAAAGGTCTTATTAATATTGACCTTTATTACATCCGAATACATTAATCTACCTATGTGCGGGTTAGGACCTTAACACGATTCCTCGGTTTCAATGTCTCCAAAGATGGGATCAGGGTGGATCCCTTAAAGATCAAGGCCATCTTAGCCTTACCTCCACCTACCAATTTAACCCAACTCTAGAGTTTGCAAGGCAAAGCAAACTTTCTTCGTCGTTTCATCTGCAACTATGCTGAGATCACTAAAGGATTTATGCGGTTACTACAAAATAACGTCCCTTTCATCTGAGATGATGCCGCTCAACGGTCATTCGATGCTCTCAAGCACGCTTTGACCCATGCACCTTTGTTACATCCCCCTGAATATACAAAGGATTATATCCTTTACTTGGCTGCTTCTACTTCCACCATTGCGATGGTGTTAGTTCAAGAAGACCCCAACGACGAAGAACATATGATTTATTATCTGAGCAAGAGTTTATCTGGACCCGAACTCAGATATTCACATGTTTAGAAAATGGCTCTGGAAACCGTCATCGCTGTCCAAAGGTTCTGCCACTACATCTTATTACGCACCACCACGGTAATCACAGACTCCAACCCAATGTACCACGTCTTGACACGTCAAGTACTTGGGGGCAAATATTCAAAATGGATCATTATTCTTCAAGAATTCGATCTTGAGTTTACGAAGGCTAAAGCCAAAAAATCCTTGGTGTTTGCCGAGCTCATCTGTGCTCTCCCTCGTGCTGATGAAAACATTGTACCTAGAGATTCTCTCCTCGATGAATCTCTCTTCCTCATCAACACCTCTGATCCTTGGTATGGAGACATTCTCCTCTACCTTCAAACCCAACATTTTCAGCCCAACATCTCTCGCGAAGAGTGTCGATGCATTCATCACCACTCTCGCCATTATATCATTCTCGACGACACTTTGTATCACCGTGGTATTGACACCATCCTTCGATGATTTCTGATTCATGAACTCATTTTGAACGATTTTCACCTTGGTGCCTATGGCAGTCACCTTTCTGGGATGGCCACAACCCAAAAACTCCTACGTGCTGGCTACTTTTGGCCCTTGATTTTCAAATATTCCATCGAGTCCATCAAAAAATTCCCACCCTGCCAAATCTTTAACAAGAAGGCACGCACCCACCCTATGGCGCTGCACCCTATTATAGCCATCGGCCCCTTTTCCAAATGGGGAATCGATTTCATGCAGTGTAAGCCTACCTCAGTGGGGGGGCACGGTTACATCATCATCGTCGTCGACTACTTCACCAAATGGGCTGAGGCTATGCCTACCTTCCTGAATGATGGCCGCACTGTAGCTCTATTCCTCTTCAACCACATCATAAATCATTTTGGTGTACCATGTTCCATTGTCATCGACCATGGTGCACACTTCAAAAACCAGATGATGAGCGAGTTACATGTCAAATTGGGTTTTCGCCATGAAAACTCATCCCCTTACTACCCTAAAGAGAACGGACAAGTTGAGGCTATCAACAAAGTCCTAAGAACCATGATCCAACGCATGGTAGGGGAAAACAAAACATCATGGCATTTACAACTATTCTCTGCTCTCTGGGCCTATCGCACCTCTATGAAAACTTCAACTAGATTTACTCCTTTTCAGTTGGTCTATGGCATTGAAGCCATCCTACCAATCGAGTGTGAGATTCCATCACTCAAACTGAAAGTAGAACTCCTGCCCCATACTTCTGCTAAAGAAGAATGATTCTTGTATCTATCCAAACTGGACGAAACACGTTGCGATGTTGCTCTCGTCAATGAGGCACATCAGAAACGAATTAAGATTCAATATGACAAATCTATCCACCCTCGGAGTCCTCGTTTACGACCAAGCTCACGATAAATTGGGGACAGGAAAGTTAGAATCGATGTGGCATGGTCCTTACATCGTGAAGCGTGTTCTACACAGAGGGGCCTACGAATTAGTTGATCGTGATAGAATTTCCTTGGGAGAGCCCCGAAACGGGCTTTACCTTAAGAAGCACTATGCCTAGATCACTTAGCATTTGTACTTTGTACATTATTGTATTTAAGTTTGGTGTGTCTATTTCTTTCGCGTGCTCGAGTCTTTACCATTGCCACTCATGACTGTGCCTGTGTTTTCATGCGCATATGATGTCTTCCTTTCCTATCTTTTTTGGGTTCACAGATGGTGCTAGCCGACATACTCGGAACATTGCTTTAGCAGCTTGGGTTATTTACCAATTTGATGAGGTGGTGAGTTCAGGAGGTATCTACTTAGGACCAGCAACCAACAATATGGAAGAATATCACGCTGTCATTGGACTGTTGACCCAAGCCTCCTCCCTAGGTATCTCTCGTATCATTATTTACTTAGACTCCCAACTCGTGGTTTATCAACTCAACCGCATCTACGCTATCCGTAGTCCTATCCTGCTACGTCTACACTTGCAAGTTCGTCATCTTGAACGAACGTTCAATTACATTGAATATAGACACATTCCAAGAGAACTTAATAGTCTTTCGGATTCATTAGCTAATTATATGATGGATCGGTATCTTTCCCACATATAAGATTTAAGGAAAGAAAAACTGTACATTACATGTAAATTAAAACACATCACAGACATCATCATGTACAAATCATTGGCATTGTAAAAACTCGAAACTGTGACTGAAATGTTTGTGTTACATAAACCCGAATCTCCTCCTTGAGGCCATTGATAAAACACTCTCGAAAGAAAGCATCAGTCATGCCCTCTGTTCGAAAATCCAGATGCTCAAATGCAGCTATGAAGTCTTCGACTGTGCCTGATTGCTTCAATTTTGTCAAATGGCCCAAATGGTTGGTGTCAGTGTCAAAGCGTTCATAAATCTCAGCAACAAATTGCGTCCAAGCAATATACCCTTGACGGGATGATTTTCTCCATTGCCACCATTGCCAGCGTTCTTGATCGAGATGGAGAATACCATACCGGAGTTTGGCCAAGTCATCTGTAATGTTGTAGAGGGAGAAATAATGTTCCATTTGTGTGACCCAACCAGTGGGGTCCGAGCCATCAAATTTGGTTACATCCACCCATGGAAGGCGTATGTTCCTTTGAAAGTGATGGGGTTGAAAGGAATGGGAAGAAGTTTCACCTTTAATTTTTTTATGTGCCTCAAGAAAAGAGTCATCGGTAGGGAGCTTGAGTTTGGTGCAGAGTGATGCAAAGATAGATTCCAGCTGGGTGGTCAGTTCATGTTTGACTTCCGCCATTGCAGACTGCATGGCTACATTTACGGGTGCATTCATGGAGGCATCACGGGAGGCAATATTAGCACTGAGTTGTTGCACTTCTTGTTGGGTCTCAAGTAAACTAGATTGCAGGGTGTTGAAGCGAGACTCTAGTTCTTGGTTACAGGTATGGGCCATGATGATGGGTGAACTGAAAAGGGAGCGGGCGGGGTCAGAAATTTTTGCAGAAAAATGATATGGATGAAAGTGATAATGGAGAAGAGATGAATCTAATGGAATAGGTCTCAAATAATGGGGAAAAAATGGGTGAATTGAAAAGGGAGTGGGTGGGGTTAGAAATTTTTGCAGAAAAATGATATGGATGAAAATGATAAGGGAGATGAGATGAATCTAATGGAATAGGTCTCAAATAATGGTGAAAACATTTCCAGAATGCTGCAAGGTTATTCTTTGGTCTGAAGAATGTTGCAGTGCTGAAATCCCCAAATTCTGAACCAGAGAGTATTTACTTAGCAACTCGAACATAGATGCGAGTCAATAGATCTCACCGGTTTAATTTGTTTATGTTGTTGTTTATGTTCCCCAAGGGTTAGGTATTCAAGGTTTCTACAGACAAGGGTTTGCCCTGTGCTTTATCTCTCTGATATACGTGCAGGGTCCAATAGTAGTACTCGGCCCAATATCTCAAGGCACTAACTAAGGAGGATAGATTGTACCCTTAGCCGTACTACCCGACTACCCAGGTACTATAGAGTATCTTCCTGAGTGTTGTTCTCGGTGACACTTTAGCAGTCCGGCGACCGATAGGTTTATCTAAAGAGGGCTTCAGGAAATCTAGGCTGATCCGTACACAAGTGCTGTCTGATGCACTACCACTCAAAGGGGTACTAACAGGGGTTACAAGGGTGGCCAACAGATGTGCGCTTAAGAACCACTTGTATTTCCTGTGTGTATGAATCCCACAACCGTGGGTTTATGCGTGTAACGACAGATCTCTATGGCTTAAAGATGCCGGAATACGTCTCTACCCTGGAAAAAAAATACCCACAATTTCTGCCAAGGAAAGTGATCTGATACCACTTCCAAGATACCAGATATATAAAATATGCAGAACAGAAATAAAATGCTAGAAATGGCAGAATAACAGTATAATATCCAGCATAATCTTCACAATACACAGAAATAATATGCAAAATAGCGATAGAAAAGCACTTTGATTCAGAAAGCAATGTTCACAGGCCTCTTCGAGGGGGAAACCTCTAGTCGAGCAACGCTCTGTTACAATAATATCCAAGCTAGGGTTTTCATACCCTTGACTCTTATTTATACTAAATATGTCTATTAAGAGAAGCATCTGGAGGAAGATCCTTCTAGAAGCGGAAGCTTCTATTAGGTCTTCTTACATCCGCCTTATTCTATTTTATTGAAAGGTCTTATTAATATTGACCTCTATTACATCCGAATACATTGATCTACCTATGTGCGGGTTGGGACCTTAACAAAAATGTTGGGTCTTTCCACCCATACAACGTTGCCTGACAAGGCATACAAAAATATGATCACCGAAGAGACTCTAATCTCCCCGCACTACATTGTGCTATGAGTAACACACTACTGTGCGCACTACATACCTCAATAGAGAATTGATATTCTCTGGTACTCCCACAGTGTGTCGCTGCATATGTAAAGGCACTTCCCCCCTCCGCAGAGGAGAGATGCCCATAGTAAGGCCTTGGAGGTTTCTCTCAACCTCCCGGAGACCCATCACTGGTACTGTCGGATCTGCTGCAACCGGGGCACCCCCGCGACGTCTTGGTACCAGTATATCAGCCGGGCGCACTGCTCCCTTGTCTTCATGTTGGAAACAATACATCTGTTAAAAATCTTTTACATACCCCAAAAAATATATATACATTAAAAACTCAAAAAACAAAACTAGGCAAGGTATGGCTCAGTCTCTTACCTGACTCATCCCAGTCTTCCCCCGTGGGCAAAATCAAGTCCATGCTCCCGTGGAAGTCTACCTCAGCATAAGGGAAGTCCTCTATCCAGAGGTACTGTCATCTTAGCCAAGCAAAGAAATCGCTAGTGAAATGGAACTCTGACTCCGATACTAGCCTTGGAGACAGACTAGTCCACCTCTCCATCCTAGGTTCATCCACTGGTCACACCACCAGCGCTGTCTGAGGCTGCATCTGGGGGATGCGCTCTAGAAAAAATGAGACCAAAAATGAGCCGTAACCAAACTTCTTCTGTCCAGTCTTGCATCGTGAGATCTGTTCCTTCACATTTCGAAGGAACGCTGCACTCCAGTTGAACAGTTTTGGTTCCAAACACTGAACACCATAAGCCACCTGCGATCTTGATTCCAGATGAGTGCTAGTGCTACCTGTCACGCTCGTGATAGCAAACAGTATAGACCGAAGGGGAAAATCTCGAATATCCTTGATAGGGATTCTACCCCCTACCAACCTTGCTCCTGGGATGAAGTGGTGTGCTAGATACACGTCCACTTGTTCAGATAGCGCTCTCTTCCCGGAGAACAATATGGGGACCCCTCTTTTCAAGAGGCCCATCAAAAAGTATACGTCTTCTAACTCAATGGTTAAAAGTTGTGTGTCGATTCAGAATCCTTGTTCTGCAACATCCCAGAGGCCAATCATATGCTCGAGCAATAAAATCTCTTTCTTCATCTTTTGCAACTTGAAGAATTTGAGCAAACCACAAGCTCGCAAAGCAGCCCGTGTGCGAGGACTCCATAAGGTTGCTAATTCATCCATCTCATGTTCCCTCTCTTTCCATTCAATCATTATTGCCAAAGTTACCTACAAAACAAAAAGAAATAAAAAACTCATTATTTCGACGTTTTGGCAATTTCGGCAATTTTCAAAAGAAATTTAAAACATGAAATAAAATTCCCACATCATTTAAAAGTAACCACACACTCTTTTTAAACACCATGCCCTCTGCTAAGCATTTAACATTCATCAAACAATGATAAAAACATTTTAAAAGATCAAAACAATTTTATGGCTGCGTGGGTGTGCGTGGGGGATTTCCCATGGATTCTTTGCTAAAAAACAACCTATCTAATTGACTACTAGGGCGTTGGCATCGTAGCCATCTTTTCCTAGAACGTTTTTTCATAAAGAATCCCATTTCCCCATTGATTTTCAAAGAGGCCGATTTGGTTCTAATTGGGGCGACTTAGGGCTTCGTTTTTTAAAATAAATAATGCTATGAAAATGAATGTGAAACCATGCAATTTAAAGAGAAAGAGATGGACACATACTTGGTCAAAACGGTGAGCGAAATGGTCAACCGTAGCTCCGACAGCGAACAAAACAAGATCCACTTCAAAATGAGATTCTCCACTGCTCCAAAATCCTTGCAAAATGAAATGGTAAATGAAATTTCAATCAATGATTATTTATAAATTTTCATTTTTCATAAGGTATAGTCATTTTTTGGGTTTCTCTAATGGCATAATGGCTTTACTAAACCCTAGTTTATAGCTTTGGCATTACAAGTTTCCTAGCAGTCCTGATGGATTATCTACCTTGTCACATTTATGAGCATAGTCTTAGTTCGTTCTTGAGCTCGACAATATGAGAACGTAACCGGGTAAACTTTTATCTCTTTTTCAGACCCATACAGATACAAACACACGAAAAAGGAACCCCCCTGGAGTCTTATTTAAACCCTTTTCAGACTCTCTAAATATGAAAAGATTGTCGAGTGACCTTTCTTCCTTTCACACTCATTAACAGGTCAGAAAGGGCGTCTTTTGAGAAATAGTTTAACCCTTTTTCGATCTCGTTGGACTACTGTATGAAAAATGAACTGAGAGAGTTCTCTTTTAAGTGTTTTTCCAAACTCTATAATCCCGAAAAACCTTCGAGTTTTCTGTCTTTGGACTCGTTAAAGCACACATCGACAGACCCATATGGGACTGAACCCTTACTTCTTTCAGTTCGTTAAAAAAGGGAAGAGGAACTTACTGAAGGTGAGTTATATCAAGCATGTGTTATCCTCCTCGAGCTCATTAAATCAAAAAGAGGTACTCATCTATCTAGATGGGGGAAAAAATTGAAAGGAGCAAGCCAAGTAGTCTCTTGAGAACATCATCTAGCACTTCTTAGAGTCTCCCTTGAACATGGCACTTTGTCATTTGCACATATCATAATCCATTGAACCTATGCACTGAGCCAATCCTTTGAGTTCCTTTCACTCCTTTGGGTCACCCGATGCAAGTCACCGCATCCACTGCATAAGTATCGGTCCACATCATTTTCTGTTGTTGTGCCTCAGTGTTCAAGGGAAGTATCCGCCTCGAGAGTCATCCATCCCAAATATCTTGCCTCAAAACCTGTGTCAGTCCATGTCCATTTGATCTACCAATTACATATTTATGTCTGTTTCATGTCGTTGATGGGGGATACATCAAGGCCCTCCCTCGACGAGTCTATTCCCGTCGACTTCAACACATTATCCGTTAATCAGATTTAGAAACCAGTTAGTACTTTGGGACCTGCATGCCTCAATGTCAGGCCTCCTCACATTTGACAGTAGGTTTACATCATTGACCTCTGATCAAATGATTCTGTGGATGTTTGACTTTGGTTCATCTATTCAAATTCGCTGGAATGTACTAGGGTACCTTGGGAATCATTGGCATTAATGGTGATCTCCTTTGCACTTGTTAATGGTTCACACCATTGACCGGTAATCAAGTGGTTTCTTCCATGTTCAACGTCAAGACATCTATTCACATGGTCAAATTCGTACCATATTAGGATTGGTAAGAAGACCCTGGGTTGAGTGATCACTTTGATATATGCTTTGCCCAGGTTGCGAAGGAATTTCTATTGGACAAAGAACACATACACTATAACATAGATCCACTTGGAATTGGTCGTGGCTATGTCTTGTCATCTCGTAGATCCACTGTGTATTCTTCATGGCTACAATCAGTCTGAGTCATCAGAGTATAGATCCACATTGTATCTTCGGTGGCTATACCTTTTTATCAATACAATTATGGATCCGTAGTGTATTTTATGGCGGTCATATCTTGCAAAGTCTTTATCACCCAAGCATAGCTATGCCTACCTTGGGTTTTGAAATATGTCATGATATTTGTTGGATGTTTGTGTGCATCTTCCGTCAGGTTCTTCGAGTCTATACCCTTGCTTGAACATCTACAAAGTATTTCAGTTATTAGTTGGCATCTTCTAACTTCATACTTTGGGGGGCAATCTGTTACACGTCAAAATTACTCAACTGGATAAGTGTCGCATGTTCCTCTCAATTGTTGTGAGTGTCGCATCTTCCTTACAACTTTTGCAAGTGTCACAAGTTGGTCACAAGTGTCACAAATGATGTTTGAGAATACTACCATGATGATGACACTAAGGAGACACTTAAAACATCTCATGTACTTGATTTGAAGAAGAAGAACTTGTTAACTGAAGTCAATGAACTCTTAACACCTGAAGAGAGCTCTGAAACAAAGGTTTTGAGGGGGAGCGCTCCCCTATATCAGCCTTAGGAGCACTGGCGCTTCCCTACAAGGTTTTAGGGAGCGTTATAACACTCCCCTGCCCCCTCTGAAGGAGCGCTACTCATCTTGAAGGCGCTGGTGCTCCCCTCAAGCTTCTTAGGGAGCGCTACAACTCTCTGATGCCCCTTCTAAGGGAGCGCTGCCTAATCTGAGGTAGTAGTTGACCCGTTGAGGAGAATAAGGGGAGGATATTTCAAGATTAGGAGGCAGTTGTATTCAAATTCTTGGTTTCATCAAGAGATCCCTGATCTGAGGAGGAAGTTCCCAACTTGTTCTAAAGATAACTCAAGAGGTTAAGCTCCTCTTAACCTATATAAGCAGGCTCTATGATGGTGGAAAGGGGGAAGAACTGCTAGTATGAAACATATGATCTTGGAGGAAACACACAGTTAGCCAAAGGAAAGTGACCAGTGAAGCTACTGTTATCCAAGTTGTGGATCTTTTAGGCAAGGGTTAGACGAAGGGAACTTGACGAAGCTGTCACATTCGCATCTGCGATTGTAAGAACTGTTGTCATTATTCTCATCAATATGACACGCTTGGCCTGTTTCTTTCTAGTTTGTGTCTAATGTTACATGAACTTATCATTAATTGATAGATCTGTTTTCAAGCTAATATCAATAGAGTAGGAAGTGGTTGTATCTTGTTTGTCTGCAGAACTCAGCGAGGAGCAAAGGATTGGAGCGCAACTTAGAGCGTGCAGGGACAAACGTCGATAAAAAGGTATTTTTGTTATCCTTCTCTCTCATGTGTTAGTTTAGATAGATCTGAAAGGAAGTCAGTGTCCATGTTAGGCATTTTCTGTCTATAGTTAGGGTCAAGCTCTTAGAGGCAATCTACCTGTCCGCAGGGAGATTTTCCTACAATAGTCAATAAAAAAATGTTCCGGGTAAAACAATCATAACTTCTTCATCGCGAATCTCCAAATGAAGTGGGACAAATTTAATTGGAAAGAGTATGGACTCTATTTGCTTGTGTGCGAGTTTCAGAATTGTATGTTAATTATTAAGCGTGGGGCATTATGTGCAAGTTCACTCTCCTGAATAGACCATAATTGAATAAAGTCTACCATTCTTTTTATAACCTCTTTTTGGGGAGGATTCAAGGAGTGAAAATTGGAGGAGTTTTAGAGAATACATTGAGTAATATTATCTACAGGATCAAAGTACTCCAAGAATTGAAGAATTGCAGAAATTGAAGAAGTCTCGGGAAGTGTTATCAGGTTCTATGTGATGATTGGTTGAAGGGGTTGATTTAATGTAAAGTTTTATTATCTCTCATATATTCTTGGGTGGAAGGAAGGGGAAAGGATGGAGAGTTCAAATCTCTCTTGATATTGGAGGATTGTATCTTCCTCTTGGAGGTTTATCCCTCCTTTTACATTTGGAAGCTA